>JASANE010000251.1:0-23647 GCA_030248225.1 Trileptium ribeirensis | reverse complement strand
TATTGCTACAAATCCTAATACTTTTTATGTTTATATTTTTAATATTTGTTGGCCTCGCTTATGTCACATGGCGGAAATACGGGAGGAGGGGGGTTGAACCCCTCTCCATACGAGGATCCGCTAGTGAGCGTACATTTATTAATTCCATAACACGCTTTTCTATTTAATGTTGCAACTCGTCCTTACGTTGATGAAAAGGTGGACAAAAATTCTTGATGTAGCTCGCCGCGCCAATTAACTGAAAATATTCGATCCGATGGTATGCCAATAGCTCTGTACGCCCAAACGTCCTGAAATAAATATATATTTAGAAGTCAAAATTTTGTTTTGTCTTCCCAAGTTTTTTCCCAAAATTTCAGATTTTCTCAGGTTCTGGACATTCTGAATTTAAATAAATTGAAGATCCTTAATATCCAAATATATCCGAATAAAATTTTTATATTAAAAGTTTATGAAGTTTTAGTACTTTTTATGGATTAAGTAATCCAGAGGGGCGTTACGTTATACGGTTCTTAAAAGAATATTAGAGTCTGGGAGGTTACAGAGCGGTAGGTACTTAGGCTTAGGTTTAGTTGAAAGCTTATGATTGTAGCGAAACTTAGGCTAAGACAATACTTCGCACATGAGGGTTACTTGGGTTAATTTTATCAAAATCAGCAACTTCCGAAAGTATGAATCATAAAAGTAAAATCATTCACGAAAATCAGTTAAATTACGCTAAATGTGAAAACACATCTTCGATTACTCAACTGGAATTGCTGCTTCGCGTGTAGGCAAACAGTAGCTCGTAAGATTGTCAAAAAAGCTTTCTCAATATCAGTTTGAACATCAAATCGGAAGCCAATGGTGATCATATCGGAAACATAAAACAAAAAATCTAAACGCTTAAGAGTTGCTTTATATGACCCAGTTTGATAATTGTATAAATATTTATACGCATATATTTCAATAATTTCAGGTCGAAGCATCGCTTCCTTAACTCCAAAGATTTATTAGCAGGTTGCAAAAATGAAACCGGAACAAACCGTAAGGTAAACGTAAAACACGTTGGTAGATTTGTGGTAACAGGACAGCGATGACAACATGAGCATTGTCGCAGCCTGTATATAGGTAGTCATATTGATGGATTAGATACCCGGGTGCAGAAAGTCACTAAACCAGTCAGAATATTTTTGCAGATAATATATGCGATTTTTCTCTGGATATATTTAAAATCCCTAAGAACTACCAGACACTTAGAAGGGAAGAGAAAGTAAATTTAAGTTTTACATTAATTCGATTTCCAAATCCTGCCGCGAACGGATAATTTTCATTTGGAAATAGTGAGCGAATATTATTGAGGCAGCTTTTCTTGAATTCTTCAGGTTTCTTTTCGATAACTTCTCTAAAATATCAGATAAAATATATAATAGAAAATTTTACGACAGATTGAAATTATAAAATTTTATTCAATTTTCATAAAAAAATTATACTTGATAAATTTTATGATGGACAAGAGTAAATTATGCATGTAGTTACATCCCTATAATTCTATAAAGTTTCTAAACAAAAATATTAAACAAAACAATATGTTTTATTTTACATAATTTCTTTTGCCGAGTATCACGACACATATGATATTGTATACCAAACATAACACAGGACGTGGCGATCTATTGGATATCGGTCCGTGTATTTTGGAGTATATATAACTAAAAGCATCAATGCTCTTTGAAATGTTGATATATCCGCCGTGATGGCCTCGCATCATCACTTAGAACTTTATTGGAATGGTACTTAGATTGTCGAAAACTTTAACGAACATTTTTGTTTTTGTACTGAATCTTAAAACACGAATAACTTACCACCTAAAATGCATGTATCAAACCACTCTAAAGCTTTAGTGCACTAAATTAGCAAAACAGTATGATGTTTGGTTTTATACCAACAGGTTTATGTGAAAAGCAGGATGATATGAAATAGTATTTCATGGCAAAGATATAGTCCGCTAGTTGTGTTTTTACTATTTTCGGCAATGTCCAAAGGAAAGGTGCAATGTGAATAGTTCAGTTATTGTTTTAGTAATTTTCCCAAAGCCATGTCTTTTAACGACTAATATATGACCGTTTTTGTTGTATAGCTACTCGTTAGGATATCTGTTTCTTCTGTTTCGCTTTCTCCCTTTGTTTTTTTAAATATCAGCAATTAATGCCTAATACTAAAGGAGTTGGGGAGGGGGATAACGCCGATCAAGGCGCTTCTGTATTCAGTAATATTGTTGACTGAACAGAGTAAATAGGCTAAGAAATCAGAGTTGGGGAGGGGGATAAGCCTAATACTAAAAGAGTTGGGGAGGGGGATAAGCCTAATACTAAAAGATTTGGGGAGGGGGATAACGCCGACCAAGGCGCCTCTGTATTCAGTAATATTGTTGACTGAAAAGAGTAAATAGGCTAAGAAATCAGAGTTGGGGAGGGGGATAAGCCTAATACTAAAAGAGTTGGGGAGGGGGATAACGCAGACCAAGGCGCCTCTGTATTCAATAATATTGTTGACTGAAAAGAGTAAATAGGCTAAGAAATCAGAGTTGGGGAGGGGGATAAGCCTAATACTAAAAGATTTGGGGAGGGGGATAACGCCGACCAAGGCGCTTCTGTATTCAGTAATATTGTTGACTGAAGAGAGTAAATAGGCTAAGAAATCAGAGTTGGGGAGGGGGATAAGCCTTATACTAAAAGAGTTGGGGAGGGGGATAGCGCCGACCAAGGCGCTTCTGTATTCAGTAATATAGTTGACTGAAGAGAGTAAATAGGCTAAGAAATCAGAGTATGTCATGTAAAGACGTGGCCCGGAAAATTTTTTATCGACAGGTACCAACCAGAAGTAGTAAGTACTTGAAGAGATATTTCAAACGTGAAAAAAATTGCAAAAGCTCATTGCGCCAGAAATATGGGCTATGCTTAAAAAATATTTGCAAGTTGCGAAGATGCGTTATCCCATTAGTCCAAAAGCGGAACGATCCCAACGATAAGTACTGGAACAGTAGAAAACCATATCATTTACTGAATATGACTGAATTCGCTTGCCCCAAACAATCATAATGCTGTCGTCGACACTGCAAAACACAAATTTTTTTGAATCAAACGCCGGTTGCGACAAGCTCCAAAAATTCGAACGTGTTAATGCACCGTTACAATCTTAATAACTTACCGATGCAATGCGACCAATAACGATGAAGGCGACAAAAATATGGGTCCATCGGGCAGCTTCAACCCGTCCAAACTGACCGACTGTAAATAGTCTTTGGTATTTGCACTTTGACCAATTGCACGAGCCGACAAATATAACATGCGATATCCGTTGTTTACGATACGATTAAATAGTTGGGTAACACCCGGTTGCACCCACTGACCTCCGACAAGCGGTGCTAAGTGACCCATAACGTCTGATCTGTAATATTACCGTCGTAAAATATCTATAATAATTTATCACAGTTGTTACTGCCGCAAAACAAAAAGAGAGTGACAGGAGAAAGACAAACGTAACCTATTTGTGGTTCCAGCAATCATTTTGGGCTCAGTGTGCATGGATTCGTAATCTCGTACTTGGATTAAAACGTAAACCTCACTGCGTACAATATTAAACAACTTAGCTCCTTTTACCTGATTGATTCCAGTCAACCAAATATGTCGCATACGATCAATGATGGGTGATATTTTCTCCCCTAAAATCCTCGCGCACATGTTCAAAATAACTCGATAAACACTAAACCAAAATTGTACTAGCTTTACTGGAATTAGCAGATTCTTCGACAAATAAATGTAAAAATGAGGTCGAAATCAACTAATATTATTTTCTAACTAATATATTAACTAATAAATATTTTCTCCCCTAAAATCCTCGCGCACATGTTCAAAATAACTCGATACACACTAAACCAAAATTGTACTAGCTTTAGTGGAATTAGCAGATCCTTCGACAAATAAATGTAAAAATGAGGTCGAAATCAACTAATATTATTTTCTAACTAATAAATTAACTAATAAATATTTTCTCCCCTAAAATCCGCGCGCACATGTTCAAAATAACTCGATAAACACTAAATCAAAATTGTACTAGCTTTAGTGGAATTAGCAGATTCTTCGACAAATAAATGTAAAAATTAGGTCGAAATCAACTAAGATACACCTTTTTTTACGTATTAATAACCGAATTGTAATTAAAAAGTTTGTAACGACCTTGAATCACTAACACCTTATAAATCTTCAACCGTTTAGTATGGATACAGTAGCAATAAACAGTCATTATATAAAGTTTTTGTGGTCTGAAATTTTTATATTTTAGCAGATAATGCTATAACATTTTTGTTTATTTGTTTTTAATTCAACCAGTCAAAAATATATATAGTAACCATAGAAAATATTAAAAAAAGAATCAAACATTAACGAAATAATGGCATGGTTAGGGAAGATATGGCCCGATTAACAGGCTACTAACGATGAATTGTATTAACCTAAATGCATTTTGAAACCACGAAGGCTTAAAGCTTGTCTAACGTCGTCCGGCAGTGAGTTCCACTACTTCACAACTCTATTACTAAAAAAAGTGTTTTCGAAAAAATCTGATCCAAAGAATTTTTTTTTATTTTTAAAACTGATCGCCTAGTTAATATATCGCTAAATTCAAAAAATAAGTTATCAGGCAAATCTACGAGTCCGTGAATAATTTTATATGTCATCGTAAGATCATGGTTCAACAAGTCGCCTTTCTAAGGATTCCAAACCACCTACTACCGACCAATCAACTAGGCTTGTCATGGAAATGGAAATGATCCCAAATTTCGTGAAAATTTCTATCTCCATGTGTAATTTTTTTGGGTGAAACAAAATGATGCTATTATCCCAACAGCCGTAAATTCCATACACAATGCAGTAGAAAAACTGCCTATGCCAATACTTTTGTGTGACATTGCTCTTACAATACATTGGTGTCGCTAGATACCAAAAGTTCTCTCTCTGGGAAGCAAGCATAGATTGGTGAGATGCTGAATACAAACCCGTTTTGAGAACTTATATCACCACTGCCAGATACCAACATTTACTTAAACCGCGGCTAAAACCGGCTACTTAAAGAGATACCGTAATTATCTGAAGCATTTAAAACATTTAGAATGCTCGTGAAAAGAAATGAAATTGATTTTAAAATTCGGTGAAATTTTAATGGAAACGGAAATTTCCATTGAAATTGTCATGGAAATGGTATGGAAATGGAAATGCAAAATTCATTTCTATGACAAGGCTGCTATGAACACAGCATAATCCCTGCATACGAGGTAAACGTCTAGTGAAAAGCCTTTGTACGCACTCAATAGGCTTCAATAACATTTATCATGTAAGGATTCCAAATTTTCGATGCATACTCTAGATGTGAACAAACAAAAATTAAGTAAAGTTGTTTTTTAATTTATATCTCTGGAAACAAAGGCGCGAAAAATTCGATTGACTGAACTGATCAAACACTATATTTTAAGCTTAAATACATAATCAGAAAATTTCAGATTTATTAGAGATGGTCACACCTAAATCTACTACAGCATTGAAAGAAAGAATCGTTTCAACATACACAAAATATGTTCTCCAAGGGTTAATGTATCCCAACTGTGAACAATCGCTTTTTTGAACTGTGATTTTCATTAAAATTATCATAAAACACTATTCTCATGTTCTTTTGTTAATATGGACAATCGAAGTAAATATTCGTTTCAATTTCGTGCATTGACCTTTTTCCGATTTATATATTCGAAGACATTATAAATATTTTGCTCGTCATAGTTCGCCAAAAAAACCAATTATACTTACTACTAAATACGCATAATTATTATACAAAAAATAACATATTTGATTATTATGACGATTAATATATTTTGCAATAAAGAATATAATGCTAATTTTCATAATTTTTGACATGCCCTAAGCCAGTCGTTACCGCTCTGTGAGGTTGCAATGGGTAAAAATGTTCAATGTTCACAGCAAAAATAATAATATTTTGACGGCCTTTTGAAAATTAGCTGTACGTAGAGCGCTAGAATGGTTTTTTATATATGTGTTCATCTCGATAAACGCACTTAATTGACTACGACATGAAAAATAATTTTTAAAATTTAAATTATTGCTCAAAGCTGTTTTTTTAATTTAAATGTTTTTCTGTTTCTGTTCATTGTAGCAATAGATAAAGTGTGTTGTTGTTTTGAAATGTGGCTAAATTAGCCGAAATTTGCTCTGCATGTGATGCTGGTGTAATATTGACATTCTGGGACTCCGAGAAGTGTTTAAGATGCTCAAGTTAAAACGTCAGCATAGCGACCGACTGAGTACAAACTGACCGCCATCGCATCCCTTTCCCAACGAATAAAATTATTAAACTAGTAAATAACTCCTTGTTCATGTATGGTTTACTCAATATTGTTATGTAACTAACTTTGTAATAGTTCCATCGATATCCGATATAACAATCACGTCATACCAATTCCAAAGATAAATTCCACAATTGCACCAACATGTTCCCTGATATTTTGTTGTTACCGAGAATTTGGCTTCGTTACGACCTTCTTTAAGATTTAGTTTGGCCTAAAATTGTATAACAACATGCTTTTCGACGCGAGTTTTATTACAATGATCCTCTAAAATCGCTGAGGCGACGAGCTTATCTTATATTCCAGTGCTTTACCAGCTACTTATTCTGTACAACACACCTTACAAGATATTTACTATTAATTCAGTAAGCAAAATTTCCAACAAATTGCTACGCAACTCTTCATGTTTGCAAAAATATGAAGATGTGAATTCTCGCTGTCCTGTGTCATGGTATATACCAACATGAAAATTGTTTTCTGTACGCACTAAAACATTAATTATCCGCTAGTTACTACTGGTATTACTTAACCCACACCTTAAATATTCTCGTTTTTAAATAACGCTGCACATCGGCATATCTTTAGACAGGCGCAGTTAGTATTAATGGTCGTTTGTCACAGGCATACACATTGGGAACAGCTGTAAGGACCAAGCAGCAGCTCTGTAGTGGCTTAGTGGCTTCAGTGTCAACATGTGATATTGTGTCAAGCTATCGGCGAGCATACATAATACGAAATACTATTTAATTCATTCAGCAAAAGAATTCAATATTCATACGTTTTGTTTATATTCCAACATTTTCTATAATAGGCAAAGGATTGCATCAAGTGGAAATCATGAATATAAATTGTGATAGCTATTAGAATAATCAGTGAAGAACACCACAAAATCTGCAAAATGCTAAAGCACGACTGAGATGTTCTAGCAATATTTCGTCATATTTAACCCAAAAGCTTCAACCAGCTCAGCTTGACCAGTGATGACAACTATATTATTTAAAGTGGAGTTAATGTTGACCAACTGAATAAAAATATGTTACGACGCAATATATATTTTATCATATTTTTATATATCTATTTACCAGTTTTCTGTGTTAAAGTTACTTTTGCAAAGCTGTTATGAAGTATAACTCGTGTTTTCAACCGTATAAGATTAAAAAAAGCAGATATGAAAGTCGAATCGGGCGAAGTTTTGTTTCGGCTTGGCTCCGGGTGACGTGTTTTTCGGTGGCTCGGGCGGGTCAGCGCAGACTGAAGTAAGCGATAAGGAATTTTCCACATTTAAGAAGCGTATTCTCAATTTGATGCTAGATTTAAAATTTCATCAAAGAGGGACATAAATTCTCACATCTGTTACGAATATATACATCCATTTCCGCTTCCATTACATCCAATTTGCATAACTAAGTTTTCCATTCGAGCCAAGCCGAAAAAAATAGTAATGAGTGGAACCGTACTGAGGTAGGTTTTGGGTCGATCCCAACTATGTAAAATTGGATAATAGTCAAGTCAATCCTAAAATGTTCACTATGGTTTTCCTTTAGTACTTATTTATGGAATAAATCTACCTAACAATAAATCTTTGATAATTTTAGAAAATGTTTAGTTACCTTGTAAGCGACAAAAATATCATAAGTAAGACTGCTGAAACACCATATTTTATGCAAGTACAATTCAGTGATTTTACCAAATTGCTTTCGGAGATATTTCTGAAAATTGTTTACGATGCGTCTTTGAGCACACATTTACGGTAAGTTGGGAGTGACTTTCAGTCACGTTGCAACGACAATGACCCAATATTTCGGAACAACTGAAATTAGAAACTCAACGTTAAGCAGATTGTACAATTCCTATATTATTTCGAATAATGAACAAAATTAGTAGTGCCACTGCCAAAATACAGAAATAATCTTACCTAAAAAGAAAGAAGCAATGTGAAATTCGCCTTACCAGTTGCTCCGAAGTTAATTGAAGTGATTTTTTGTAGCGTTTCATAATGTTCTGTTTATCATTTCCACCGTCATCGTCCATTAAATAAGTTTTTGTGCTGTCAGATGATCTGAAAACAATGAATTTTCCATTATAAAACACTTAAATCTAGCGCAGCCTAAGAAATCCGAAATAGAAACAAGCTTGATGTTTACAGCCGAATCCAGATTGGACTTCATACGGCATGGCCTATCACGACAATGAACGCAGAGAACGTTGAGTTATTAACATCCTTTTATACCGCTACATATATTTCAACGAATTCAACTGTGTAACTGTAATTAAAATGGAATCGAACATTCAAGAATCATATATATGCAACATTACAAATTGCAGCAACTATAACAAAAATAACATTGTGTATATGTTATTTACAAAATTTTTTGACGACAATGTGCCGTGTTCACAAGCCATTCGTTCATTTAGAAATCTGCTGGTGCAGCTAAATCTTGGCGGTAGTGACTTTTAAACCTCAGAAAAAAGCAGTTTAATGCTAGGGTATTAATAACCCGTAATATCATCAAATTATGAGGGTATTTAGTGCGATATAACAAATTCTTGGATTTTATACATTAAAGGGTGCGCTTCCATAACGTAGTAAGAGAAAACAATTAAATACTACTAATACCTGAGAACGACGAAAAAAGAAACCCGAAGTTTTAATAATAAATCGAGTAGGATTAACATACATTCTGATATTAGGAGTTGTTGCCGAAGATGATATTATTACGTTTGATAATGACTGACCAGATTCAGGGTCGTAATCGCTAGATCCTTTGCCAATAGTGCTATTTACAGTGTCGAATTGCCGTGCCTGAAAACAGCATTTACTAAAATCGGAGAAAATTATAAGTTTTAAAACAATTCATTATAAATGCATACATCATTTACGAAAATCGGAGAAAATCATAAGTTTTAAAACAATTCATTATAAATTTATACATCATTTACTAAAATCGGAGAAAATCATAAGTTTTAAAACAATTCATCATAAATTTATATAGCATTTACGAAAATTGAAAATCGGAGAAAATCATAAGTTTTAAAATTATTCGTTATCAACTTATATATAATTTACTAAAATCGGAAAAAACCATAAGTTTTAAAATAATTCATTATAAATTTATACATCATTTACTAAAATCGGAAAAAATCATAAGTTTTAACGCAATTCATCATAATAGATCATTTATAGTCACAATACAGATACACGACCAGTATATACCTACACGAACAAATGTCGGCTTTTTCGGCTACAAATATCCCTAAAATAGTCAATTTTAAAAGATACAAAGTTAACTTGCTTAATCTGCAGATCACATACTAGCGAGTTATGAGTTTTTGTGAAACTGGTTATGGCCGATAAATTGGTAAAAACTTTTCCGAGTTCCATTAAGCACTGATCAGCAGAAATTAGCATCACTCGATTCAGCTCATGGATGCGGTTTGCTAAACCCAAAAAGGCAGAAAAAATATAACCATTTATTCTTAAACCTTCTGACGAGCTGTGTCAAAATGTAGCCAAATTTAAAGCAAATATGTTCCAATTTTACCGAAAAACGCATTATTGCTCCACTGATGTGACTAATTTTATAAATATAAAAACAATATAAAAAACGAAAATGTTGCAACTTTCTAAACCTAAAATAATAAATAAAAATTTTTTCTCAATTTTATAGCAATACCTTTTGCTCAGAAAATGTATTTTATAGCTTGAAGTATATTTAAAAAAATGCGCATGTTTAAATAGATCCCTTATACTTTATCGCACAACAAAATATGGGAAATATTTAAATGCAAACTAATTATTAAATTATTAAATTGTTTTTCATGCAAGGTTTCGTCAACAAGGTTTGTACGTACATAAAAATCTTATTTTTTCTTGCGCAAATTTGATATATATACGGAAAAAATAATTTACACACAAATAAATATATTAAAGTTGAAAAAAATTTTTCAAAAAAATTTTCTAACAATTTTTTCCTGTCTTTTCGTTGCAAAAATAACAGTTAATATAAAGTTTTCTGGAATCGTGCTAAGAATGAATCCGAATAAAGTGCACGGGCAGAACTTGAACTGAGTAGTACCATAAGAAAATCATAACTTAATTGTGAGCCCAGGATAAGCTTAGGATTAGACTTTTTAGAGTTAGGCTTAGTTTTAGGCTTACAGAGATAAAGCATACCATCATTCGAGGGCATAACTTGACATGATATGTTTCAGTTATATGATTTTTTATGCAATAGTCTTTTCAAACACAGCGTTGCCAGGTAGCAACGGTGAACATTTGACAAGCACTATGGTAATTCAGCAAGACATTTGGTGAAGGTCTGAAAGTGTTTTATGGCCGCGTTGGGCGGCTTCCGTAAGGATCAAAGAAAATCTATAAAATAGCTAAGTTCTTTGAGAAACCCTTTCGCATTCCTACTGTTCGAGCTCGATTGACGCGTGTTTAATTAGACCTTTTCCAATTTACAAATTAATTCGGGTTATTAAAAGTTTTAATGCAGAAGTATGTTATATAACGTAACTCAAATAGTCAGTATGCTAAGTTTACAATAATATAATAATCCAAACGCACCTAAGTCCTAATTTTTAAATTCAAATTTTTTAATAAAACATAAATTACCAACTTTTTTATAATAAGTAGAAACAAAACAAGTGCATACAGACCGCTGGTTAAATAAAATTTAAGTTAAATATTATGAATGTCTCATAGCAGTTTTAGTAAAAATAATGAAAGCAACAAATTTCACCATCAATTTTTATCAGTTTTTCAGCTGAATGGTGAGAATTTTATTTCCAGAGATATTGTCACACTCAATTTGTTATACGTTAGGTAATGTGAAAGTATACTAGTTTCAAGGAAAACTTGTTTTTGAAAAAGTTTATAGCTTTTGTGTTGTATTTCTTATAATCATAATTCCACTGTAATTACATAATATATAGTTGTAATGTATATTTAGCAGTGATCAAAGAATCACATTATAACTTTAGGAAAGACGACATTACTAACCCAGCCATACTGTCCTTATAATTTGGTATTATAGGGATTGACATCGAAAATTTATGAAGATCGCATTTGGAACTTTTCGATTTTTCCATCTCCAACGCAACATCAATTTTAGTACTGGCTCTATGAAAAAGCTCACCGTCATAGGCTCAGCTGACGACGCTCGACGCCATGGAAACCACCAGCCGTAGCTTGATTTGCTCGATTCAACGGTATTATTATCGTTCATCAAATCAACGTTTGAGGATCGCATTGAATTTTTTCTCTCTAACCCAATATCCGGAATAGTTTTTGATTCCTGGCTTTTCTCATACTTTTGGATCATGTCAGCAATTGTCTCCTACACAAATTTTGGTCCAATTTGTATAACACTAAGTGATATTCGAGTTAACACATAGTCAGGTTCCGCTATAGAAAATCCGGGCTTCAGCAAAAAACGAAGAAGGTCCGACATCTATTTGTCTAGCTGCAACCGCGGTCGGCGATGTCCTCAACTAAAACGTGAATCCTTCATTGATCAAACTCCAACTCCGAGCTTTCGTGGTAGACAACAAAAAATGCACATCTGACAATAGAAATTCGATAATAACAATTAATTTAGACATCAAAATTAGTAAGTGCAAGAGAGCATATTGTTAGAATGATTGTAAGTTGATCAAACCCTATTATAATTAGCTGAAAAGTTCGTTGGCCCCATTTTAGATAACTCATCCGCTTCCTTGGAGTTACAACTGACTGACCCTGAATTTACAAACCCTATTTGTAGGACCCCTCCAACACCCAGTAAAATGTGTTCGGCTATAAATTATGGCTATAAATTGTGTTTTGTATTGTCATAACAGAAATGTGTCACAGTAGTTAACATTATTAACGGTTTATACTGATTCAAAAAATCCAGGTCTTGCCTATCCATACATATATGTTTTCTATAAGAAACTTTTAGCCTCTAAAGGCTCTATTCACAATCCTGCGTATCACCCTTATTGTTCTGCTTTTCGCAGAGAAATAAGTAGAAAATAGCAAGTTTACACTGGAGGACAAACAAAAAAAAGTCAAAAACTATAACTTACCCGTAAGACCACTTCGCTATTAACAGAGCGATTAATTTTTGTTAAAATTTCTTTACATGTTTTATATTAACGGTTTCTTATTCTTATACCTAAGTTATGCTGAAATTTTACTTGTCCAATAAGGTATTCAAATTTATTCTGGCGTCGCATATTCTGACCATGGTTAATCGCGTTTATTAAAAGCGATTTTACCAGTATGAATCAGACTTATAATAGTTATACGATGAGTTCATAATGACGGCTTGACGACGAGTGACACTCGTGTCACACTACGTTAAATACGTGGTGGATTCATGATTAAGGTTTGAGGACGAGTGACACGCTTGTCACACTACGTTAAATACGTGGTGGATTCATAATTAAGGTTTGACGACGAGTGACACGCATGTCACACTACGTTAAATACGCTGTGGATTCATGATGAAGGGTTGACGACGAGAGACATGCATGTCACACTACGTTAAATACGTTGTGGATTCATGATTAAAGTTTGATGACGAGTGACACGCATGTCACACAACGTTAAATACGTTGTGGATTCTGATTAAGGTTTGGCGCCGAGTGACACGCATGTCACACTACGTTAAATACGCTGTGGATTCATGATGAAGGCTTGACGACGAGTGACACGCGTGTCACACTACGTTAAATACGTGGTGGATTCATAATTAAGGTTTGACGACGAGTGACACGCATGTCACACTACGTTAAATACGCTGTGGATTCATGATGAAGGGTTGACGACGAGTGACATGCATGTCACACTACGTTAAATACGTTGTGAATTCATGATTAACGTTTGACGACGAGTGACACGCATGTCACACTACGTTAAATACGCTGTGAATTCATGATTAAGGTTTGACGACGAGTGACACGCATGTCACACTATGTTAAACACGCTGTGGATTCAGATTAAGGTTTGACGACGAGTGGCACGCATGTCACACTACGTTAAATACGTTGTGGATTCATGATGTAGGCTTAGCGACGAGTGATACGCATGTCACACTACGTTAAATACGTTGTGGATTCATGATAAAGGCTTGGCGACGCGTGACACACACGTCACACTACGTTAAATACGTTGTGAATTCATGATTAAGGCTTGAGACGAGTGAAACGCATGTCACACTAAGTTAAATACTCTGTGGATTCATGATTAAGATTTCACGACGAGTGACACGCATGTCACATTACGTTAAATACGTTGTGGATTCATGATGAAGGCTTGGAGACGAGTGACACGCATGTGACACTACGATAAATACGTTGTGGATTCATGATGAAGGCTTGGCGACGAGTGAAACGCATGTCACACTACGTTAAATACGTTGTGGATTCATGATGAAGGCTTGGCGACGAGTGTCACACATGTCACACTACGTTAAATACGTTGTGGATTCATGATGAAGGCTTAGAGACGAGTGACACGCATGTCACACTACGTTAAATACGTTGTGGATTCATGATCAAGGCTTGGCGACGAGTGACACGCATGTCACACTACGTTAAATACGTTTTGGATTCATGATGAAGGCTTGGGGACGAGCGACACGCATGTCACACTACGTTAAATACGTTGTGGATTCATGATGAAGACTTGGCGGAGAGTGACACGCATGTCACACTACGTTAAATACGTTATGGATTTACGCGGTCCATCTCAATCAGAGTTTGTCGAGCTTGTTCCCGCTTTTGTCTAGCCGATGTTAACGGTACCTCCCCAACTATCGCCCTGTCTCCCTCCACAACTGTTGTTTCAAATTCGAACAAAAAATAATTTTTTCCTAACTATAGTTGAGAATTTAGTGCACTAAATTCGAGAAAAATCTGCAATTTTGTATTTAATCCACAGGTTTATAGTATAGAAGCATAACCCATTGTGCTATTTTGCCGCAAAGATAAAGTCACTTAGATGTGCGTTTTACTACTTTTGGCTATGCCCAAGCTGGGGTTTGCGATGCCGACAGTCGAGTCTAATTTCTGCTTATTTCTGCATTATAATCTTGCGGCGACCAGTATAATGACAATTATTACTTAGCTAGCTGTGAACATTCTGTTTCTGGTGTTGCTTGTTATAATTATTTATTTCTCATTTTTTTCAATTATCATTAAATTCCAACAATTTTTTACGGTAGTTACGAATTCTCCGACATAGGTCTTTAGTGTTGATGTTTTGTTCAAATTTGAAACAAAAGTTGGGGTAACACAGAAACTTGGGGAGACAGAAACACAGTCGGAAAATCTGAACAAAAGCTGGGGGTGGGAGGATAGGACGAAAATTCGGAGCCACAGGACAAAAGTGGGTAACTTGTCCTCCTTCCCTAAAAGTGGGACAAATTATGAAAAATGTACCGCGTCATCCCACAACGTATATAACGTAGCGTGGCATGAATATCACAATCTTCTTCAAGTGTTTATTATGAGATGAGCTCTCAAAGGGTCTAGCTAAAAACACCAGCGAACGTGAAAATTAGACTTTAATGATATTTGAAAAAAGAAAAACAAAAAGCATTACCAGAAACAGTATAAATGACGCCTAGCCATGTAATAAATTTGCCATTATATTAGCCGCCACAAGATTATTATTCAGGAACGAGAAAATTCGTTTGAACCGTAGATATCGCAACCTTCAAATTGGACATAGCCAAAAGTAATAAAACTACAACTAGGTGACTATACCTTTGCGGCAAAATAGCATAATGGGTTATCGTTGTTTTCTATAACGCTGTGGATTTGATATAAAACTGCATGAATTTAGACACTAAAGGCGCAACAATAGTTGGGAACATACTATTTAGGAACAGCTTAATCAGCAGTACTCGGTTAATTGGACGGTTAACTGTTACCATAGATATTCCATACTCGGCAAAAAAATCAGGTGTCGAAGGTCCGTGGTCTTTGGGAAGGGCAGATGGTCTCGGCGGCGGGGTGTGGCGGGGGGGAGGGGTTCGCGGCAGAGGGAGAAGGCCAGGGTGTGGTAAATCTTTTTCAAACTTTCATGAACTCATAATTTTTTCCAAATTCGTTTAAAGTTTTCCCAAATTTTGCTGAAAGTTGCAATAATTTTAGCTAATTTACGCCAATTTTTGCCAAATTTTCTTCAATTTTTGTAAATATTCTTTCAATAATTTCCCGGACTATTTAATGAGTGGGCTTAGCATTAGAGGGATCAATTCTTCGGGTGAGTACTCGCCGTTCCTGCAAGCATTGACATCTGTACCGTAAACTTATAACTACATCCATACAGCGGTGACAGTTAGGGAGGCCTAACGAAATAATAATTGCATAGCGTAAAACTGTTAATGTACAAAAGCTTCAAAACATATCAACTCTGTAAGTCATACACATTTTTATAAGTATACATAAGACCTACAAATTATATACCGACAAATATCAAATGTCGCTCGCACGCAAATACAAAGGTTTAATAGTCCAAATTTTGGGCCAAAACCAATATTCGTCGCAGTCTATTATAATCTGGGAATGGATGAGCCGACTAGATTTTCCTTAGATTTCAGAAATACATATGACGCATTGTAAAATTCCTATATTTAGTTTTTCCAAGTTTCACCTATTTCTGGCAAAACGGTGGTAACTGCACTTCGGACCAAAACTGACTTATTTATTGCTGTTATATAAATAATTCAAATTTGCAAGCAGCATGTACTTTTCGACTGCAGGATTAACACCGCTATATGCGAATAATAATTTGTAAGGGGAACAAAAGAATCACATCCCGTTTTGGGAAGTAGGTATTGTAAGCCATTTCGCTAGTACCTAATACGTGGATATAGATGTCAGGTATTTCATGTGTTCTTTTCGCTTTACCAAATCGTTATCGACAATACAATTTCTAAGCATTCAAAATAAAATGTAAAGGATTATAACAGGACCTTCCTGCAACAAGTACATGTATTAGCTGATCAAAAATTACACTAATTACTCACTGAGTTTTACGTTAAACCAATAACTTTTCATCTTCATAACATAAGTATGTCAGGCGTCCATAATACAATACAATACAATACAAATTTATTCAGTTCCTATTGTACATACGAGACTTTACATTTACTGCAGTGTTCTGCTTCTGAAACGCGTTTATAGGACTCGAGAATAAGAATTTGACAGCAATTAGCTACAAGAAGCACCTATCATGCTGATTAGGGGCTACACAGGTATCGTAACACGTAAATACAGGTGTATCCGCACGTTTTGCCTAAAAATAAGTTCCTGCTTTCAAACATGTAAAAACGGCGTACTTCCGATCTCTGAAATCTTATTCAAGGCGTTTGTACTATTGAATACATGTAAACGATGCAATATTATTTTAGCGGAACAATGAATGTTTTCTGTGGGTGCTTGAAATTGAAATGTTTGTTTGCCGTACCTCATTCTCAAATAGTGATATAATTGTAGCAGCTGGATTTGTATGGTTTTCTAATAAACAAATTGCAAAATTCAATACATGACCACATAATGCAGAGTCTGACAAAACCGAAAACAATTTCAACCCATAACAATTTAGTATCAGATTGAACACACGTGGCTTATATGTATTATAGTCACAGTGTGGTTATCCTCACATTATTTATCGGAAACATGCCTCATCAATCAAATATCTAGCACACGACCTTCCTGTGGAATACTGATGGAAAAGAGCATACAAAATGCACGCTGTTCTGCAAGGAAATGTTAAACTACTAGCAAAATCCAGATTCAGTTGTTAAACATTTACTTTGCCGATTTATAATGAACGGTTTTCGAAAACTACCTGGCGACAGTAACCTCCTGATAAATTAGGCGTAAAATCAATACAAACTGCATGACTCTTACTTCTAAAAGTGGACTCTGATATACAACCATGGCAACGAGAAGTGGAGCTGCAATTTCCCAACAATAGTACCTGAAACAACAATAGACATTAGATTAAGTACATTTCAGAGACAGCAGTCGGGTCGAATTACCCTTCTAGTCCACCGATAGATCCAATTAATGTTACTGAATAGTTCAGAAATATTCAAGTTGTTTCTGCCTTCAGCTCAAAAGATTATGAATTCCCAACGTAAGCTTTGCGTCAACCGTGCTCTAATCGGCTGAACCGCAGTTTACTGAGATACATTTTAGCTTTTAATGTATTTCTTTATGGTTCGTTAGAGATCTTTCAGGTTGATTGCATACATGGGAACTTGAGGAATTGCATTTTGGCCCCTCGAGTCAGATCCGGCTAAAGAATAGATGACCCTGGATCGATCGGGTAAAAAATGGTCCCAGTTGAGTACCCCAATACATTAGGGCTTGACATTTGACACATGGCTCAGTCCAAACTAAAATGTGTTTACCCTGAAAAACGTAAAATATACCCAACCAATGTCTAACGTAAAGCCTAGCAGATTTACAATGATTGTTTCACACCTGATCAATGAATACGAACGTAGTAGGAGGAAATCTAGTAATTCCAAAACTTCAAAAACAATTCGGATTCATAGCCACACAGAAACTTCTCGCTGTGTTAATAAAAGGATCCCAAGACTAAAACCATTATAACAGCATTACGATCCCGGTACACAGGCACGGTAACCATAGCAGATACCTTTGCCGTGACATTATATTATTCGTTAAACAAATGTATTTAACTAATTCACAATATATATTCATTTACGAAAAAAGTTTCCATCAAAACATTACCGATTTATAAAACTAATTGTACTAAGCCACATACCATCTATAATAACAACACATATATACTATACATACACACACATACATACAAGAGATACCATTTGTTATTAATATTATCCTTATCTTTCCCGTCTTTCGTCTCCGAGCACTATTGTGAAAACCATTTAGTATCCGGAACATGAAAACATTTATAAGCTGAGTATTATTGTTCAGGGATTCATTTTCAGTCTTATTTTCTTTCAGACTCAGTTTCTGTCTTCCTTCGATAGTCTATTTTTTCTGCTTTGGTTCAAGTTGAAGAAGTTCCTCTTAAAGTGGGCCAGAGAAAATGGTTTAACAGGGCTGCTTTGCCAATATGGGACTTTTACGGTATAACTGACCCTACTAACAACAGTGTGGAAGAAGGGCATGGAAGTATGAAACATTTTGTTCAGGTGCCACATTAATTTATTATTTTTAAGGTTCGTTAATGTCGTGTTCCAGGAGGCAAAGAATTTGGTAATCAAACTCTCAATTCGGTTCGACAGCAATAGTGATACCATGAAAGAATGCAAAGTACCAAAAATGTGACGAGCACATTTAAGCGCTTCATGTGTGTAAACTATTTATTGTGTTAAATTGTAATAAACCGAACATATTTATTAAGGCGGAACTTGCAACGGCTTATGTGGTTCCTAATGCCACATGTCTGCTCTTTAAATCCGTATTCACAACAACATCCTCTAGAAACAGAAGCTACGGCTGACGGTATTATGCGCATCTTAAATTATAGATTTTATAATGCAATGCGTAAAATATAATTAAACTTTAATTGCAGATGGAACTCATGCCACCTTTAGGGGCCGGACGTTGTATCGTTAGAAAAAGAACACCTTGGAGCAGGAGGTTCGGGAGGCGGCAGCCCTCCGACTTAGGCTTAGTACGTGACTCATATAAGGGCATTAGCTTAGGCTAAGATTAAGGCTTATGCTTATTATATCGAGAGCGGCATAGTATGCATTTCACATCCGCCCTTAATGGGTACATTGGCCACGGATGGTACTTATGACGTTGAGCCAACTAAACGGATATTTGCAAATTTAATAATAATTAAAAATGTTTAAATGTACAACTAACCTGTTTTTAATTTTTACCACCATCGACTTATCGTATATGATTTGTGGATTCGATGATAAATGTTCAAAATCAACCATTTTTTCATAAAATTTCAACGGAATTTCGTTTGACACCGTTGAAACACCGCCGCATAGCGATAACTGAATATCGCCAGCGATTTCACTAAAATTAGGACATATACTTATAAATTATTCTCGACTGCAGATGGGCCTTTATTGACTAAATTCGAAGTAAAACGCCATTTGGCACCAAACACGCAGCTTCATAGAACAGAAGGATAGGCCTTTATTGTCCTAAATTCTCGGAAAAATTTGCCATTTTACGCCAAACCGACAGCTTCATAGAACAGAAGGATAACTCATTATACTATTTTGCTTCAAAAACATACACCAATATTAATATATTCGTAAATTTAGAACATAGCTAAGCATTTAGATGTCTAATTTTGTTTTTTGTTTATCTTGTATGCTTCTTTTTTCCAAGTATCGTTAAAAAAGTCAATTTTCACTGTAGTTGAGAATTCGCCGGACCGCGGCGCTTAGTATATAAAATGATATGATAAAAATTATGTAACATTATATAATATATATTTTTATTATATATAATTATTTCATTTCATTACAGTAATATTTTTTTATATTTGTTATAAATTGATATTTGGCGCTACGCCTTACAAATTAGGTTATAATAACAAATGAAAAATTGAAAATAAGAACTGCCAAATAAATTGTCGAAAGCAAAATATATTTCGTCAGGAAATATTTGATATTTTAAAATATGATACTATTTCCAATTCTCCTATTAATACCACAATCGTTTGATCTATCTCCACAGAAATATTTATTACAATTATCGAGCATCGGTACCCGAAATTTTAAATTACAGATTGTATATATTACGTATTTTCATTAACCCTTTCATGCCGGAATGAATTTGCCTAATGTGTGTAACACTCAACAAACTCGAGTTGGTATCACGAAAAAATTGTCTTCCGGACACTATTTTTTCAAACATTGTGTCCAGACTTGCAAATTTTTCTCCCACCTCCAACAAAAAATTGCTCCCGTCGAAAAATTCGGAGTCAGTTTTTGGTGACGCCGTAAATGACCTTAACAATCCGAAATAGTTTCGAATCCAAAGTTTGATCATAACCAAATAGATATTTCGTGTTTTGTTATCATAAAGTGTAACTATAACAGATTTATAAACGATATTTATTCGATTGAAGCAAAATAAGAGAAATATTTTTATATTTTCCATTTTATAATTTAATTTTTTTTCTATATATAAACAGTTTTCCGCTATTACATTTATTTGCATTGCGGTTTGTTTTAATACGGATAGTGTTTGATTTCATTTCAAAAGTCAACAATTAACATTAAGCCCTAATCTTCGATGCCAAATGAAGGTTAAGTTTCAGGTGGACGCAAAATAGGTCCACACATTTGTTCACAGTAGAGGTTTGGTGTCCAATGCCAGGAGTGCTTCACTCAAAGGTTCCAAGATAGAGGAGTCTTAGGCGGGGCTATATACTATTGCCGAAGTACTGCCAACCAGTTAATATAAGGTGAAGGATACTAAAGGTAATACCAGTCTTAACCAAGGCGTCAATGATATATACTTTATTAAGGAGCTATTTTGGTTAGAAAAATGTCACAAGTGTCACAATGTCACAAGTGCCACAATGTCACAAGGGTCAAAAGTGTCACAAGTGTCACAAGTGTTAAAATGTCACAAGTGTCACAATGTCACAAGTGTCACAATGTCACAAGTGTACCAATTACACAATGTGCTCAACGTTGATTCTTTCCTCTCTCGATTCAGCAGCGCAGGTAGATTGTCAAAGGAATTTGAAATTTTAAGGCGAATTTAAACGACGCGATTTGATTAACCAGAAAATGTCTTCGCCTGAGTTATCAGCTATTTTGATTAATAACTTAAAACAAAACGCGCACCAGCAACAGCTATTGCTGTGGAAGAAACTTCCTATTTCCGTACAATCGCGTACATTGGCAATGAGTCACATCACGCGTGCATTTGCGATTAGATTAACCAGAAAATGACTTCTCTTGAGTCATCAGCTATTTTGATTAATTCCTTAAACCAAAACGTTACTTGCCACATAAATGAAACTCAAATGACTGACTAAGGAGCGTGTGGAACCCATACCGAGTTCGTTGCAACAGCCTATGTCATTGATTCGGCAAGGAGGTATATTCGAAGAAGGGCGAAACGGTAAACTGGTGTGGATATGGATTTTAATTGATAACTTAAAGCAAACCGTAAATTCCTACATAGATGAAACTCAAATGGCTGGCTTAGGATCGTGTGGAACCCATACCGAGTTCGTTGGAACAGCTTATGTCGCTGAATTCGACAAGGAGGTATATTCGAAGAGAAGCGAAAAGATAAAATGATCTCGACATGGAACGGATTCAGCTTCAGCACGACGAAAGGGTGCCATATGTGTATGTAATCAGCAGCCATTTCTTTGAGGCATTGGAAGCTAAAGAAAGTAGATAGCCATCGGATTTGATGGGAAGACAGCCAGGGAAGCGTGTTGGTGGGATGCATGATGAGTTGTATCAAGCATCTTGCATCCTAATTAATCAACACTACACCTAAACCCAAAACAAACGTTTAGTTTAATTAAGACGAATTAAGCTTATCACGTTTGATTTAGAAGAGTGAAAACTTTAAAAAAGTGATTTAAATTTTTAGACTGAAACAAAGGTTTGCTATTTTAGGGATGAAGAAATTTCGAAAAAACTGTCCGGTGAGAAGATAGTTTTTCGTTTCGAAGACGACTATTTCTAGTCGCATGCGCAAACAACTCAGCTGTCTGGGTGCTGTTGCTCAGTTCCTTAAGAAACCTCGCAAAACGAGCGAATAACAATGCACGAGCAAAAACAATGCGCGGGCAAACATCACACGACAAGCGCAGGCAACACAACATTTAGGCAAATTTGCATCGAGATGGGCACAATCCAAAAGGGTGCAGGGTTGGGAATGCAGGTGGGCTATTGGAAAGGGATGTTGTGTACACCGTGTCGTTAAAAATGTACACGTAACCGTAAACCGATTACGCAATAAACGTTGGTGAAGGAGATTTTTTATGCATAATTTACGGATTATGACATAAATTCCGATGAACTTTATCTATGCAAACGGGTTTTATCCTACAAGTTACATTTTAATATCTACAATCAAGAGCTAATATTTAGACATTTCGAACACAAACATATCGCGTTGCGTGTGCAAACTACTCAGCTGTCTGGGTGCTGTTGCTCAGTTCCTTAAGAAACCTCACAAATCGAGCATATAACAATACACGGGCAAATATCACACGGTAAGCGGAGCCAAAACAAGCTTTTGCGTTACGCACTGATGGAAATTTGCATCGCATTAACTGATGGGCGCGATCGATAACTGGGGGCAGAGGGCTGGCAATGCGGTTGACGCATTGATAGGAGGTTAAATATAAATCCTTTGTTGATGAAATTCTTCTTCATCCCAACGTTTTGCATGTTATGGTGGAGCAAAGCTACCAGTTGTAAAATTCAAATAGCGCCGCCACACAGCAACTGGGCCAATGGGTAACCGAAACGGCGCTAAAAAATTATCGAAGCCAAACACGGGGTTAGTTGGCGAACAAGAAGCTAGAACCTTGGTATAATCAATCAAAGCTATATGCAATCAACTTAAAAATTACGTATTGTACGTAGGGAGTGTTTGCAATGTGACAGCTTTAGCGGCAAATCCAAAGTTAAGCGAGAAGTGACCCGTTCTGTTAACTTCCCTTAATGTTTTGTTAAGATTGTTTAGATAGTAACCCGATGGCCTTCGTAAGACATCTTACCAAGCAACACTCTCCATTAGCAACACTGTAAAATCCGGCAGCTGACCGATGGCCTTCGTAAGACAGCTTACCAAGCAACACTCTCCATTAGCAACACTGTAAAATCCGGCAGCTGACCGATGGCCTTCGTAAGACAGCTTACCAAGCAACACTCTCCATTAGCAACACTGTAAAATCCGGCAGCTGACCGATGGCCTTCGTAAGACAGCTTACCAAGCAACACTCTCCATTAGCAACACTGTAAAATCCGGCAGCTGACCGATGGCCTTCGTAAGACAGCTTACCAAGCAACACTCTCCATTAGCAACACTGTAAAATCCGGCAGCTGAACGGGCCAGTTACATTTTCGTCATCTAAATTCCGTGATCTGCCCGGCTTCATGTTCCTCGTTACACAGCACATGGCAGTGATGTGAAAACGTAAAAATTAAAATTACCATAGATGTGCGCTACCGATCTCTAATTCCGGAGCTTTTCGGTTCGTATGAGGTCAAGAGGTCACAAATGTAAGTAACCGCAATCAGC
>JASANE010000250.1:0-10036 GCA_030248225.1 Trileptium ribeirensis | reverse complement strand
TAGTAGTATAAACTGAACCAAGATACATCTGTCCCGCCTTCCTGCCCAGGACGCTACTTTTCGAACGCCCTGGTGGTGTAACCGAAATGCTTTTCTGTTGAAACACCATTTAATTACCAAACGAATGACTTGCCAATTTTTAGAGGAAATAATGATCGGTTGCTCCTGATCACGTTTCTCGTCAAACATAATAAATATATACACATACAATACGAGAGCTACACAAGATGTGCCCGCAAAGATGGTTGAAATTAATAACCGCTTTGATTTGCGGGAGGACAAATTGGAAACGCTTTAATTTGCAGATTTATAACAGATCGATCTAAATCGAGTTATTCAGAGAGATTTTGTGTTAAAGCGGCCGATCTCTAACGACTTTGATCGAATTAATTTATCACCAATAATATCGCTTTAAATTGGGCTTATGGTGAGTTGTAGAATGTGGTTACTTCATAACATTTTATTTCATTTAACATTTAGTAAATGCATTCGTGTACAAGCCAACTGTAAGTGCCAATATTCTGCAACTCGCATTTTTGAAACGACATTTTTGTGGCCAAATAAATTACAGCCAAATTGATTCGATCGGGGTCGGCCAATTAAAAAACGAAGTCACTATGAGCGAACCGAATTAAAGCGATTCGTTTTAAATTATAAAATGTAGAAGCATAAAGTGATAATGCCAGATCTAGTTATTTACTTAAGTGCTAAGTTTTAACCAGATGGAAAGCAATCTAGCACGTCCATACATATGTTTGTCCTTTGCAAGTACCAAAAAACTAACTTAGAATTGTAATATGGATACATTATGTGGTAGTATTTTTGGAAAAACTATTGTTTTTACTAATTGACTAAAATGACAGTGGAGCTTAATTATCCGATTAGCTAAAATTATCAATCCTTAGGCCAGTTTTAATAGAGTTGATAAATTTGCAAATTAGTGTTTCTATTACAAAAAGTTTAAGCTTCATTACGTTTTAAATCTAAGTTTGACGCACATTTTCCACGTGAGATTATCAAGTTTTCTTGTTTCACAATAAAAGACATCAAAAATAAAGTTGTTTTATAAATTTTCACGTACTAAATAGGTTTCTAATATATTGATGTTAGAACCAAATAAACTAGAACAGCGGTACTAGTTTTATTTGACATCAATATCCTAACATATATAAAATTCAGATGAACAATTAAAATCAGTTTAACGTATATTTCGCTATTTATCAAGTATTCTGAGCATCAAAGTAAACTGAATTAAAATCATACTGAACTGTATCATACGAACTTTAAACAATGTTAAATACCAACACATCTATAAAACGCAGTTAAGGAGTATAAAAGTACTTTCTGTTTTGACGAATATGACATAAAATGAATGAACAGGTAAAATTGAAAACGTATATAGCCAGATATACTGCGTTTAAAATGGCTTTAAAATTTAAGAAAATTCAAATGTCACAATTAAAATTTAATTTATTGAATTGAATATGACGTAGAACTGGAACCAGTTTTGACGGTAAGCTGCGAAAAAATAAATGTTTCCCGTTTTAATGTAATACTTTTTGATTTCATTATAGTTCACGTAAAGTCTAAGAAACTATCTACGGAGTTGACCATTTCAAGAGCTTGTGGAGTTATAAGGATCACAGATTCAGTTCAACATCATTTTCGATTCTCTTTATTTATTTGCGTCACATTGTGTCATGCTCTAGTCCGAACTTGCAAATATTTCAAAGTTCATTACATTAAAGTAAAAGTTTCCAGTTGCAGAGTGTTTAATACAATTAGATGTAGATGCACGCATAGAACCAATAGCGATGTGCAAATACATTATTCAGTTCAGTCATGTTTCTAGTTATGAACATCTCTGAGCTTTAATAACATACATGAATGGTTAATCATGACTTCGATTTACATAGAATCGCATAGCGTGTTTATATTCATAGTACCATAGTAAGAATCCGAAGAAAAACTTTAGGGATTCTTCTGTTCATTGTGGTAAATATCGTCTGTTACCCTAGCTACACACAGCACACATTCATTGCTATTAAAAAGCAAGCTTGTGTAGCCACAGCAACGCCGTCAACTTCGAGGCTATCTATAGAATAAGCGCCATCATGACATCATACGGCTGAGCGAAGATGACTGTTCTACTTATCTGTAGATTGAATATAGAATATTTAAGATAAAAGTCATTCAAGGGTAAGCTCTATTCAACGTCACTGTTTAACTGTTGATCTTTACAGCACCCTTACTAAAGCCATTTCATAACCAAATTGCTAGGTGGTGTAATAAATCTCATACGGATTTGGCGCCTACCCCGTCTTTGATTGCTGTGAAATCCTAGATTTTACTTGTTGCAAACACCAGGGGTGCAACGTCTTTATTTGTGACCCACTGACACTTGAAAGCTCCACAACATGGCACCTTGCAGTATCATTTCGCTGTTTTAAACATCGGCCAAAATCAATTGTTTCCATATTGAAAATTTTCTAGGATTTTGCGTGTTTCACTATCTCTTCACATTTTTTATATATGATCTCATAGTTTTACAGTTTTCCACGTTTGACACCGGGGCTTCATATTCCGGAGCGCATGGATTGGACATCTGTCCTTGACAACTAGTTGAGCTTCACACTGTCAAATGTTGTTTTAAAATTCACTGTATTTAAGTAATTTTTTATAGTTGTAAACTTTAAATGTAGGTACAAATCCTTATCACCGAACGAGATGTTCGGAGTTATTGTGTAATCCACAATAATCCTAATATTCTTGCTTTAAAGTAAGTACCTTATATAATGTTACAACACATACTGTTCCGAAAAATCTGAGTTTAAAATATTAGGTTCGATAAAATTATGCCTTATCCAGTAGTACGTATTATCGATTCATCCAAACAGCTAGTAATCTAGCAAGAAGGCGAACCCAGTTTTATTACTATAAAAATATGCAGCTTCAGAATATTTAACTTTGTTCCACATTATATTGAATCTTGTTTATTTTAAACATATGTCCAACTGGCACGTTTTGCAGTTCCTGATCAAACAATATTCCCTAGATATCTTTATTTCCATTATCGGTAGATATTATAAGCGTGGAAATCTGAAGATATGCGTTTTATACTATAAAATATTTATTGAAATCATTACGGCTAATACTCTTTGTCGAAGATAAATTGGACAATTGCAACGTTATAACATCGTTTATAGCTTAAACTTTCATACATCTATATGTTGAAAATATCGACCACATTTTGCGCAAATATATAAATTCCATGGGCGAACTTATACCTACTCTTTGTGTGATTGCAGTTATTCTCAATGTATTGGAGAACGTCAATATAGCGATATGGATTGTTCTATGAGGGATCACTATATTTAGATTTCAGTGTACGATTCGCTGCTCTGTTAAAGCAGTTTTAGTTTGAATACTCTGAGTAGCGTTGCAAATTATTCTACGCTGCTGCTGGCATTAGAATTGGTTGCAATTGACGTTTTCTAAATTCAGTACCCTATGTGAGGAAACACGGTACCGATACATATCACAATATATGGTTTCCACTCAGTCGTAAACAAGCTCAGAATGTTCGGATATTAAAGGGACAACTCAGAAATTTCGTATTCTTCGTCTAAAATCATGAACAACAATGTGAAGCATTCTTTATACCTAGATAACTGAGTCATATCCGTTAGTTCAACTTGCCGTTGAACACAGACCAATGGTGATTCATATCATACGGCGAAACATTTCCCTTTTGCGTTTATGTAGATTATAAATATCGTGACCATTCAGAGACTTATTGTTTTGAATAAGCATTTAGTAGAAGTTTGTTTGGGGCTGCTAAGTTGCAATAAAATTCATACAGCTACACAATTATTAAGAACGCAAAATGCAGTTATCTTCCCATAGTTATTGGGTAACAAACTGCACCTTTATCTTTGTAAACATCATAAACAATACGCACACTTTACGTTTGGTTTTCTACCTATCATAACAACACCAGTATTGTCTTTAAACCGTTTTCCAATATCCTGATTTTCATTTAATCAACCAATCAAATGATTCATTTTCCAACCAAATTCCTAAAAAAATTTTCAACCAACGGTTGTCTTGATTCTTCAGTGAATCAGAGCGTATTACAATTATGATTTACTCAATTTATCGTTCGCTCGAAAGAATGTATACGTCAGTGTATCAGATATTGACTCAAAAGGAGAGTTTTTACAGCAAAGTTTGCAGGTCAAAGACGGGTAATTTTGAGATAAATGGACTTTAGAAAATATTTAAGAAGTTTCTTATAGGGTATAATGAAAATTGAGAACCAATTTTGTAGTATGTCAAATAAATAAAGGACATCTACTCCACAGTTTGATGAAACGAAATGAGTGAAGTGTAAATTAAAGTTGTAGATTACCGGGTATTTAGGTTATCAAATAAAAGTTGTATCCACGGAATTAAACCAGGATGTAGCTAGTGGATTTGTGAAATTTTGAAAGCAAAGTGTTACGTTTAATCTTAGTTCTTCAATATAAGCAGCCGTCTTTTCAAATTATTGACAAAAACCCGGTCCCTTGAATTTGTTGGCAACAGTGTAACAAATATGGGAATAATTTGTTTTGAATTAATGTTTCGACCACAGAAATTATTACTCACTGGACTTGATTTGCTTGTGGTAGAATTCATACATCAACATTCTAACATTCTAGAAAGTTGTAGTACTGTGAATCTAATAGATTAGATGAAATTTATCAAACCATATCCATACGCCTCATGATGCTGATAAGCTACGTTGTATGATGTTGATGAAGATAGTTGACAAGAGTCGATAGCGATAAGTAGTGTCAGCGTAGATAGAATATAGAGACCAGAGAATTTTATGTGTGCTTTAAAAATGTAGAATGGCGTTTTTATTAGACCTATTTTGCACATTTCCGCTTGTTTATCAATTTTTTCTGCGAATATTGTAAAATGAGTCATCGTTCACAAAAGTATTTACCCCTACGACTGTCGCGATGATGTGAAAGCAAACGACTTAAATCATAATAGCCTTTGTGTGGAAGTATATTGATCACATGATTGCTGACATATCAAAGGAAAATTAATTTACATTCTACATAGTAGAAAACTGACAAAAATATTGTTTAGTCGTTTGAATTTGCTATCTAAGATTTGAAAGGGAAATTCATAGCATCACAGTCTAGTTTACCAACTTGTTCTTCATGTTTTGATAACGATTCGCATTGCGATGGAAGAAATCGGATACAGAGTTGTAAGTGTAGCCCGTTGAAAACAGTAGTTGCCATTGCTTTGAATACTGAGAACCGCCTTTTTACTTGAATTGCTTGGGGGAGGAGGTTAAATCTAATGTCGTTCCTCATATACCAACTAAACATAAACTAAACTATACGATAGTGTAGGCTCCTTGTTTTGCTATCTATCGTGAAATTTGTTGACCAAAGGCGTTTACATTGTTTAAAATTTCTGTTGTCGCTTGAATGTTGACGTTGTTAAAATAAAAATACATTGCACTTTATTTGATGAAGTTATGCTAGTTGTGTTATTCGGATCCATGTGCTTCTCTAAAAATCCTTATTCCAACGTACGCTTCGAATCTATTACATATCGCTAATCGTTCCTTTGTCGTGATTTGAAAGTGACGCATACCACTACTGAGGCAACAACAGTATAAGGAGACACATGAGGACATGAAACATTTTGATAACTGGCTAGGCATTCATGAGTTGTTTAGACAACAGAGAAAGAATAGACCGATGCCGCTTCCAGAAATGAAAGCTATTGTAAACTTACTGAAAATCTGGAGTGCGTGGCTTTCGATACCATTTTCATGTACAAAGTTTTGGTCACATAACCAAGATCGGAAACCTACAGAAGAAGATACTCAAATGACAGTAGTGGGTTGAGCTATTTCCAATAGATACTTCAGAACAATCTCTTTCCGACGTCATGAGACATCATTTTTGGACAGTTTGCGTGGGTGAAGCGGTAAAGCTATACAGATGCGTTGTAATGTATATGTAGATGTAACGTTTATATGTGTATGTCTTTACATTTTGTCATGTCATGTGACAGTCGATAATCATCTGAATCAGAACGTTAATTTTTCATATTACTAGCATTGGAAATATGGTTTTCAAAAGTATTGTATATATGAAAGTTAACGTAGTTGAACATCCAAAAAGCTAATGTGCGGAAACTGTGAAACTTATCAAACTCCTGCAAAAAATGTCATATCAATTCTTATTTTAGTTAGTAAAATAAAGTATTAATCCAATTTATGTAATATTTAACTGTGCCACTCTATTTTGCTTGTGATCATTTATTGTACTTTCTGGAGTATTATGTTCTGCGCCAATGCTAAACTTCAAGTACGGTATAACGTTTGAAACAATATAAGTTGCTTACCTCATGACCTGAAAATTGTTGACTTATTTGACCATATTTGTCTGCTAGCCTCTTTACGATATTTTAGCAGAATGGTCACTCACAGTGTAAAAATTTGACCTAACCGAGTTCTCTCAATAAGAGCAAAATAAGGGCATATTTTTAGTATAAAGCGTGATGTCATTTGGCCACAGCACTAGAACAAGCAGCGCTTTATGCAAATCATTATACAGAGACTGATAACCTTACAGACCCTATCTAAAAATTATGGCTCGTTTACGTTAATTCGTGTGCGTCGTGGCTTAGCTATGTCCTAAAAGTGGGCGGTGACTCTCAGCATGTCCGCGTAACAACATAGCTACCTCAACGAACACATGCGGCAGCTGCCTGACTATGTGGATTTTTTGTCAGTCAGCGCTGCCTATGTAATATGTCCTTAATAGCCCAATAAGATACTATAACATAACGGTCGTACATATCTCAATGTATAAACGATGATATGAGGCAAATTTTGGCAGCTGTTCAACGCTGTAAATAAAAATTTTGGCAGCTGTCCAACGCTTAAATCAAAATTTTGACAGCTGTGAATCTCAGATAATTCAAGTTTTGGCAGCTGTAACGCTGTAAATTTACATTTTAACAGCTCCCCAGGACCGGAAACTCAAATTTTGGCAGCTGTTAACCGCTGTAAATTTAAATTTTATCAGTTGTCCAGCGCTGGACGAGTATCAAAATTTACATTTACAACGTTGGAATTTGAATTTAAATTTGGTCAGTTGTCCAGAGCGGGAAATTAAAATTTTGGCAGTTGTACAGCGCGGAAAATTCAAATTTCACCAGCTTGTTCACCGCTGTAAATATAAATTTTGGCAGTTGTCCAGCGCGGGAAATTCAAATTTTGGCAGTTGTCCAGCGCGGAAAATTCAAATTGGCAGCTATCCAACGCTTTTAATTTAAATTTTGGCAGCTGCGCAGCGCAGAAATTCCAAATTTTGGCAGCTGTCCTGCTGTAAATTAAAATTTTGGTATTTGCCCATAGCGGGAAATGAAAATTTTGGCAGTTGTCCAGTACGGGAAATAAAAATCTTGGCAGCTGTCCAGAGCGGAAAATTCAAATTTTGGAAGCAGTCAAGCGCAGGAATTCCAAATTTTGGCACTTGCCCAACGCTGTAAATTTAAATTTTAGGAGCTGTCCAGCCCAGGAAATTCAAATTTTGGCAGTTGTCCAACGCTGTAAATATAAATTTTGGCAGTTTTCCAGTGTGTTCAATTCTAATTTTGGCAGTTCTAAAGCGCGAAAAATTCAAATTGGCAGCTATCCAACGCAGTAAATTCAAATTTTGGCGGTTGTCTAGCGCGGAAAATTCAAATTTTGGCAGTGTCCAACGCTGTAAATATAAATTTTGGCAGTTGCCCAGCGCGGAAAATTCGAATTTTGGCAGTTGTCCAGAGCGATAAATACAAATAATAACAGCTGCCCAGCGCGGGAACAGTACGCCAAGATTCATCTACTTGTCCAGTCTAGTACGCCATGACGTCCAGTTTGTCCCACGTAGCTACCTCAGCAAATGCGGGCAAAACAAATTATGGTTGTCCCAAGTAGTAAAACTAGACTGTTGAGACATAGCTAGCTCACGGTGCACACAAATTAACTTAAACGAGCCATTAGACAAAGTTTTCGATTGGTCGACGAGCTAAATGAATTGCGGCACAATTTTCTCGTGTTTGCATAGATTGTAATATAAATATTCCAAACACTAGATATGGAGTCTGTCGTTTTCATTTTTAATGAAATAGAAAAATTTAGATTTTTAGTTTTACACATTTTATGGCGCATCTTAATAAATGTGGAGCCTATCACAGCCTATGCACGATTTTATATGACGCATACCTTTGGAAACGACATAACGTAGCATGCGGGCATGTTCATCTTTGCATTTAGGAATTTCAGGAATGAATCTTGGGTCCTGCTGATTTAATGTTTGCTGTTCCCTATGACAATCCCAAATCTATCAAATTATTTTACGTAAAATATTTTGATATTTTCACGTTTTTATGTAGATTGAAAATTATTAATTCCTATAACGACCTCCAAGCATAAAGTTGTCAAAACTTCTAAATGTTATTCTGTCTTGCACGACATATCATTGAAGCAGTGTCAGAAAATTATCAAATGTTGCTAGTTTTGTAATTACCCAATGAGCACTATCTTTGACAATATTCATGGTTGTTAGTAGTGGTATGTTCGGTTTTTCATAAATTTTTGCACCGAGGGAGTACCTTTATTGAGTAATGTTAAAGGCTTTTGGATTAAAATCCTCTGATACCAATTTATCGCTCATGTTGGTTCAGTATTCGGCTAATCACCTTTATCGCTAACAAAGCTTAGAATGCGTCTCACGTATATCATGTACTTTATTTATGTAAAAGTAGGATACGTTATAAATATAATTACCATTACGTCTTATGACTGATATTGCAAAGATAATGAATCTTACGAAAGCAAATAAAAATGAATCTCAAGTGTCACTCAGGGATTTATACACAGAATTATTACTGCTTAGGTTAGTTATAATAAATAACACACTGAACTGGTCTACATCTATAAGTAAATTCAAAATATTAGCGCTTACAATTTTAACCGTGTTGTTAGCGGCAAACATTTAAAATTTGTAGAATACAATAGTAGTCATAATTATTCAGCTTTGCCGACAACAACAAGCACTACAACAAGTACTACAACAACAACAACTACAACGACATCCACAACTACTACGAGTACCACTACAACTACGACGACCACAACTACAACGACTACGACGACCACTAAAACTAGTACCACGACTACTACATCTACAACGACGGCCATTACTACTACAACCACCCCTACAACTACAAAAGGTTAGTTCGACCTTTATCTATGTTTTTCAAAGTTAGTCCGTTTGTCCTTTCTGGTTAGTCGACTTTACGAATAAACCGTATCCGAAAACAATATATAAATAAATTCGCATGGATTTGCATTTTGATTGTTTTCACTAATAAATTAAGCTGACGCAAACGTGATTCCTATACATCTTCATGAGTCGGCTTAGTTGGTGCCGCTAGCTATAAAAGATTTTAATTTATCTGAGCAATTGATTAAAACTAATTTTTTTTGCGTCAGCACATAAGATTTTAATCTGTTACAGCGACATTTTGGGGACTTCCGTCTCTACGATTATCTTTAAGAGACAAAAGTTAATACGACTAACTGTAAAGGTTTAAAGTTTTTTAAAGTTTTCTTCTGTTTGTTTGAGATGTAAACTCTTACAATTAAACGCAAAAATATATGTTTCTAAAACTTATATATATAAAACATAAGTATTATATAGGAAGTTATAAGTGTTTCTGTCAAGTACAGATGGCTTCTAGAAAATTATATCCCGTTTTATATGCCTTTCTTTGGTTTTTATATTTTTCGGAACAGCCACATTCTGCGTTAAGTCAAGGGACTTACGTTTTTCAGTTTATGCCAAGGATCAACCGCAAAGTAAACATAATAACTGTCTCATGAAATTATGCGACCTATAGAGCCAGAGCCGGAGCAGCCTCCACAGCAGCATATGTAGACGAACGAGAAACGTAACATAAGACATGA
>JASANE010000249.1:0-20687 GCA_030248225.1 Trileptium ribeirensis | reverse complement strand
ATCGTGATCAAGTTTTTACTGCGACTGTATACGTCGAAAGTGAGTAATCACACAGCGGGAGAAGTTTGATTTTTGAATTAGCGAATTTATAAAAGTGATAAATTTTGGTAACTTGAATGTATTTCGGTTTGAGTATTAAACCTGACGTTAGGACATAATGATATTAAGTCTTGTGGATAATTTCAGAAATTTTTGATCACTTGTTATTTTCTGCAAATAGAAATATCAACATTATTTTTTGAAGAATACTATTCTTTTTAGGTTGATGAGCAAGCGAGGGTTATCGCCGATCAACATAACATGAAATCTCGATGGAAACTCCGAAAGCAGTGATTTAAATCGCTCAATTGGAGGATGCTGAAAGCCAAGTAAATGCTCTTAACAGAGTAAAAAGCCAGCTTCAGAGTCAGTTGGAAGAATCCAAGCGTACAATTGAAGAAACTGCACGGGTAAGTATTTTCCAAAGAGTCTGGTTTCCAAATATATATAGTTTGCGATGAGAAGGAAACACACGAATTTTTTCTTGAACGAGTTGGTAATCAAACTTAGTTTACTAAATGCTGTGTCACGTATGAAAATCAAGTAGGACTAGCCTGAAATATAGCGAAGAGAATATGTCGTCAATGACAGTCAGGATTTTTGACTGTGACAACTGACCACATCCCATACAATTGTTCCAGTGCACTCTTTACACAAGAACTTCCCGCACACCGTTTCGATAATAAATTACCATATTCACGATTTCAGTGCGGTTAAATACTATTTCGTATTCTCGCTTCCATGCATACGATTTCAATACTGAATATCTTTTTCAACTTTCTGTGCGATAGCGTCACGTTCTTATATGTCCAGCACCATGACGCGCATTATTGGGAGTTTATGTATGCTGAGATGTATACGCAAGAACGACAGTGTCTTAGTTCTAGCGTAGATGCTTATAAACCAAAGATAGGACGAGATTGTTAAGTCGCATCCAAGCCATTGTTGCACGAAGAAATGGTTTCTAGTACTCTTAAGTTGATTAATCAATGTCTCTGCTGCGGCTGTTGTAAAGGAACAGGTAAAACAGATCATTAGTAAATACCGAAATACTTAAGTGATTTAACGGCTCGCTTCCTCTCTATGCATCTTTCGAGCCGGGGATCTGGCTTATTTGTCGACGTTTTCCCATGTTCTCTGCCGTAACTTGTATTTACTGTTTAGTTTTGTTAGCTTCACTAGTCGTGAACATCCCTAAATAAACCAAAAAATAATTGATATGCAAAGTAAAATAGGACTTCACCGTTCGGCTGCCGATATCATACCTTTAGAAATGCCCGCAAATAGAATTTTTAAGCGGTGTTTAAACACAGCTAGAGACGATGTAATACTCCTAATTCAGTGCCGGTATTCTTTATCAGTGTCACCATTGCAAGGCATCATTTTTCATTACGGTCAATACTTAAATTGTTTCTGTTCGTCGGTTACCTTAGTAGTTCGTCTGAGTTTCAGCCGTGATATATCGCTAGCAACAACTGATCTTGAAATGCGTTTTTGTGATCTTTCGACACGATGCATCAAATAAATCGCGCCCACTGCGGCCCTTAAGGTTACGTACCCACTTGCTCGCCTCCAAGCCGAAGGTGCCCCTTGAATTTTGCAAACTTTGCAAAAAAATTGGGGAAACTTCAATAAAAATTGGCTCAAATAGGCCAAATTGTGGAAAAGTTTTAGCGAAACTATAGGACAGCTAGGAAAAATTTAAGAACTCAGTTCTTCTTTGCTGGAGACAAATCGAAACACTCGTCTGCGCAAAGTGATTAACAATTATTACAAAATGAGAGGGCGCCCCCGGGTAAAAGCCCCCATTTGTGGGGGAGGCGGTATCAGGGGCCCTAATCGTGGCCCTGCTGGAAGTGGGATTAGTGATGTTGGTGGAATGAAAACGAGTTGTTATGATACATTTTAAAGACCTTGTGTACTATGCTATAGTTTTGTGAATGCTGCCACTGATTTTAGATTCTGTTGTTACGTTTACGAAATAAACGCAGGATTATATACACATAAAGTATACACTTTAAAATGACCTAAAATATAAGTATGGCAAATGTCATGTAATTTTGCATAAAACAGTAAACCATTTTCTACACTATTTCACTTATTATTGTGCGAAACGAAGAATTACGCCGGTGTTATATTTGAACTTCAAGGGGTGAAAATTTCAAAATGGTGGTAAAATCGGCAAAAATGGGTCTTTGACAGGTTTTATATGGTCAACTTATGTCGGCACCCTGCCGCCTGGGGACCTCCCTCTACCAGAGCCACTATCCCCCACTCGAGACGACTCCCGTCTGCGGCAGACTCCTGCTGATCCGCTGAGACCTCTGAAACTCAGCATGTCTTCCTTATCTATACTTCTTTGTAAAAGCTCTCGTGACGTTAAAATCATTTGTATGCACAATAGGCGTAACATAGTCTCTGAACAGCTGAACAGCTTGTAATTTATATTTTAGAGATTGGGAAGACAGTACTGGCACAGCTATAGACAAACGTATGGTCTGTGCTTTGTGACATAACCCAATATATAAAAAATAAGTCACCTGATGCAAAGCATCATTTAAATGCAACCTTTTCATTTAGGATTCAAATAACAATGCGTCACAGCTGCGGAGTGCCCGAGAGGAAGCCGATGCACTTCGAGAACAACTCGAAGACGAACGTGAGTCGAAATCTGAATTACATCGTTTGCTAAGCAAAGCAAATAACGAAGCACAACAGTGGCGTACACGATTTGAGTCGGAAGGCATTGTCAAATCCGAAGAACTTGAAGAGCATCGGTAAGTGATATTGAATAAAATATACAAGCTTTGGCTAAAGCAACCTTGAGAGGCATAAGTGTAATTACCGACGATCATCCTGTTCTTCATATACTTAGCCTAAGCCTTAGACTAAGCTTAGGAACTTATGTGACTTTCACACTAAGCCTCACACTAAAGTTGAGGGTTGTCGTCCCCCCAAAAACTCTTACTGCGCCGTTCCTTTGTCTAACGGTACACCGTATTGCCTTATACCATAAACTCAAATATACAAAACATTGGGGCTCAAATATATTGAAATACATGTATTTAATATTTTTTGTTTTCACGTTTTTAATATTTTAATAGGATTAATTAAGTTTTAATAGCTAGATGGTCCTTGATGATGAACTTATATCTTTCACTTACAAAGTAACGAATTTCTGGGCACCGCAATTGCTATTTTTCTTAAACAGAACCAACAGTGCCATTTCATGCTTTTACCTGGACTCTCAAACCTATATATGGATACGAGTAAGTAAATCGTACTAATATTTAGACGCAAACTGCAAAACAAGATCAACGACCAACAAGACCAACTTGAAGCGGCGAATGTTCGAATTTCTTCGTTGGATAAAGTTCGGGTCCGACTTCAGGGAGAAGTTGAGGATGCTCAGATGGATGCTGATCGGGTAATCAGTGTTTTCTTTTAGCCACAAATAAAATATATTTTATACATCCTATTTGTAAAATATATCAGAAATATTAAACTATTATATTCATATTTGTGCTTTAACATATGTGCATAGTTTGTACGCAGATTTAAAATCACTGTAGCCAAAATAACATAAAAATGGTACAATCGGTAAACTTCTTTTTGAACAATTTAACACTAACAAGCATTACTTCGCATTAACTTACCAAGGATATAGCATATTAAGTTTTGACTGGTAGTTTGTTGGACAAGATACATGCTAGTTCCCTACCATTTGGTCTTTATTAGTCTAAAACAGAAACTTCATATTATTGAAGCTATCAATTAGCGATTGACTTGTTGCTACTACAGAAATTCTGTTGCTAAACACGTTCAACTGCTGTCGATATTATGTCGTGCATATATGAGCATCAGCGGGAATAACGCTTTCGAAAATCATAGCAAATTGACAGACACGGCCCGTAAACACATATCAACAGCAGCAATGTAGCAGGAATGTTTTGTAGAAAAGCATGACACAGGGGGAACTTATGTAATTTCCCGTATTTGATGGTTTTGTCGGTTTTGGCTTAATTAGGTATATTGGAGCTGTAGTTGCCCCTAAATTTCTCTGGGGTATCGGTTACCTCTGAATGATTTTTGGGGGCGGTGTAAAAACTAACACGTCCCCACTGAGCCAAGAGGGGGAACAGGAGCCACTGGTGATTGCTAATCTTGCAAGAGTCTCATTGGTTATTGAAGACCTGTTAGTTCATACCGTTCCTCCTCGCCGAGAATTCTTGTGGTGGTGGTTGACATAATGTGTCCCAAGAGAACCCTGCAATCTTTATGGGTAAGCGCAAAAACGACCACATCATCGTATAAGGGAAAGTACATAAGTTTGACCGAGTGTCTTACGTTTCTACAAGTTTTGTAATATGAGCTCTTGGTAACATTGATTGCTTCTCCATAAATGTACACATTCATTAGCGGGACGTCACAGTAAAGAATATAAAACCTAGATCCGGTAATAGCGGGTGAGCGAGGATGGGCTAGTGCAGGGGGTTCCAAGGTGGAGAAACACGCCTTTTGCTTTGTCCCAAATATAAAAAAACTAATAATGGAAATATTTATTTAGGAAATATGCTTTTACATCCTAGCATATGACATTTTATAATGCGTTTTTACTTTAACGTGCTTAGTCAAACTGTGTTTAATCATACACCTTGCCCCGGATGAGTTTTAACTTAGCTTTCCCCAGATGTGTTTTATCCTAGGTTGCCCTTCGATAATTTGTTTTGCATAAGTTTGCCCGCTCTATATATGTTTTATCTTAGCTTGCCTAACTGCCAGATTCAAAATGCCTCAGTTTGCCCGCCTTATATATGTTTTCTCTTAGCTTGCGTCACCGCCAGATTCAAAATCGTTTCCGGTTGCCTTGTATAACAAAATTTAATTTGCGAAAATTTGTTTGTGTAATACTCATACGATGATATGATAACATTGCCAATGTTACGAAGTCACTAAGATTTGTCGAATACGTAACTTAAAACGATTAGGAGCTGGCGAAACACAGCGAAATCATTTCGAGCCAGATGTTTTGACTTTATAGTGTCAAATTGCATGGCATTTTATATTAACTATAATAACTATGGTCAACGTTAGCTTGTATGACTTTCACGGCAAATTTAGTTTTGGTTAGAAAACCACTAAACTTATATTTCATAGATATATTCACTAAAGCAAAATGTATTTACTGATTTTTAGGCAAATTCGTATGCCCAGCAGCTTGAAAAGAAACAAAAGAATTTCGATAAAGTTGTCGATGAATGGAAATTGAAATGTGATAGTTTGAATTCGGAATTGGAAAACAGTCAGCGCGAGAGCAGAAATGTCTATACTGAGGTAATTTACTTTCTATATTTGTACTATGTATGCGGTCGCAATGCCAAAATGGAAGATTTTATTGGTTATAATCATAGATGCGCTAGTTCCGTCTATCTTAAAGAAGGCAATCGGTGGTTTCTGCAGGAGAGGACCGCGGGGGAGAGTGTAAGTCATGGGCGCGGAGGTTAGTTTTCTAAATTTTTAAAAACTCTTAATTTTTCGCAGTTTTGTGAAAAAAATTTGCCAATTTTCCTGTATTTTTGCTACTTATCCCCTGTTTAGTAAAAAATTCCCCCAATATTTGCAAACTTGCGCTAATCGTTACCAAATTCCCTCCAGATTCTGCCGAATTTCCGTATAATTTTCCAGGGTAGTGCTGTACTTCGAGGGACGAGTTTTAGAGTAAGGATAAGCGGAAGCATTACACAAATACAGAGGCTGAAAAAACATACACTAAGATAACGATTGCGAACTTCATGGTGTAGTTGTGATAAAAATTTAAAAAATTAGAAATCGTTTACGATAAAGTGTTTTCAAACCTCTTTCGTTTTTTTTCGTCAACAACTTATATACGTATGAAAAGCAGAACACATATAACCGCAAAATCTTTTGCACGGTGAAAGTTTGAACCTCATCAGTTTTCTATGTGCTCTGTTATTGACGGTAACACCGAGATTCACACTGACTGCGGCTTAAAAATAGACATTAATATCTGCTCGAATAGGAGAAACATACAGAGTTTTTTATTTAGCGGTATCTGCCAGAGATAGAACCGGGTCCGCCAGGTCACATCTGTGGCCGGGTCACCGGATCACGGTGTATGACTGGTACTGACCCCGTCTGACTCAGAAGCCGAAAGCACTCTCCTCTGCACCGTATTCAGCATAACTGAACAACACCTTTTGCTCTGTTCTTTATCTCCTTAGCTACTTCGCATCATTGGCAACTCATGTGTACATAAACCAAGCTCTGTGACGGGAATTGCCTTAAAAATTCGTAATCAGAAATCGGCCAGTAAAGGCGGAAGATTGGCTGAAAGGTGTTAAGCTGCTTTTTGGGCACGTTCATGCTGTGGCGTCCGAAAACAAAATTTAAAGACACGATATTAGTACATGTTCCTTTTTACTAGAGGTGAGAATTTGGCTCTACGCTAGTTTCGGCTTTGCAACCAAGCAGAGCCGGCCCTCCATAATGACAGAAGAGCCGAGCAAAGCCTAAGCCAAGGCTCTATTTGAAGAACCCAAGCCTATTGTGTCTAGCATAGTTGGGTCAGTTTTTGAAAACTCTAAAAGCAACTATATAATTTCATTTGTTGATTTGTTTATAAATTATTCTTTATTATATTACTGAATCACAATATTTTATTATTAGGATCTTTAGAGCCGATGCGAGCCTGACTTTCTGCTGGAATAGCCAAGTCGAAATGAGCCGGTCATGTATTGTGAAGAACAAAACCAAACCAGAGCCTAATATCTGCATGAGAGATGCCAGCCGAGTCAGAAATGGTTCAGGAAGAGCATAGCCGAGCTTGGGCTTGAAAACCTGGCATTTTCTCACCTCTATTTTTTACACTCTTTTCATCCAAGCTGCTTGCAATTAACGTCCACAGGCTTTAGAAGTTGGCAAAACGGCTCCCAAGACAAAACCAAATGATCTACATTTCACTTGAACACCTACTTTTATCCATGACTGTGGTCTTTGGCTAGAGCGCAGCCGAAAACTCAATCGTATTCCGTCTTCAGTGGTGGCCTGCCAAGCAAATATTCTATTGTTTTCCGAGACCGTTTTTACAAATTCGCTAATTATCTATAGTTAGCTCTGGAAAATAGGCTTATCAATAGGTCACCGGATCATCGTGTCATCGCTGCCACGACCGGGTCACCGGGTCGCCAGGTGACAACCATGACCGGATCAGCGGGTCACAGGGTCACTAAACCTTGATCTGTTTTCACTTAAGGAGGTATCTGCCTCCTTAACTAAGCTTTACATGTATTAAATTAATCTGTAGTAATCAGTACGGTCCTGAAACTTATCCAAAAAATGAGCGAGTGGCGGCCGTTGTATTAATATTCTGCATTAGTGTCGTAACCAGGTAATAGTATGATCTATCTGGCTCATTCAGTAATACTGTTAAAATAAATCAAAATTTTTCGCTTCCATCAAACATGGAACTTTTTTGAAAACCGCAACAGGCAGTGACATTGAAATGTCCAGTATACGTACAAAAATTCGCGGTTTCCTAAAAGGCATCGAGGCTATAAATTGCGCAACCTACAACAATTGTGGTTTGCAATTATCTACTTAGTAAATCTAACGGTGAATACACCAATATACAGTTGAATAGCACGAAATTATTGAAAAGCAAACACACTGAAAACAAACAATGTTGAATTGTAGAAACATTAAGGATAACCTAGCAAGGAATTCCTACGGTGATATCTTTTGAATCATGTTGCTTTGGACAGTACAGAACTTGTACTTACATTTTTGACGAGCATATTTACTAAACGCTGATCGCGTATGTCGTCCGAAATTCAATTATATAAGTTTGTTCAGTGAACGCTTAGGTTGTTAACATCTAAATTGATTTTTGCTACAATTAAATTTTCTTACTGTATATAAAGGCTTGGTGCACATATGACCAGTGTTAGGCTAACATACTGTATAGAAAATTTTTCTACGATTTATATTCTGCGAATACAGCTGGCGGGCCTAAAATTTAATGCTGCTTACTAATCACACCTTGTATATAATGCTTTTTTGGTGACGATAAAAAGATATTATAAGTATTGTTTAATTACAGCTTCATAAAGCAAAAAGCACTGCTGATGAATTGAATGATGTTGTCGAAGGTTTACGGCGTGAAAATAGAAATCTCCAACAGGAAATCAAGTCGTTTATGGATCAGGCGGGTGAAGGTGAGTAACAAATTGAAGTTAGAAAGTAAGAACTAAATCTTGTAGCTCGTACGATGAATTGAGTGATGTTGTTGAATGATTACGGCGTGAAAATCGGAATCTTCAGCAGGAAATCAAGTCGTTTATGGATCAGGCGGGTGAAGGTGAGCAACAAATTGAAGTTAGAAACTAAGAACTAAATCTTGTAGCTCGTACGATGAATTGAGTGATGTTGTTGAATGATTACGGCGTGAAAATCGGAATCTTCAGCAGGAAATCAAGTCGTTTATGGATCAGGCGGGTGAAGGTGAGCAACAAATTGAACTTAGAAACTAAGAACTAAATCTCATAGCTCGTACTATGAATTGAATGACGTTGTCGAATGATTACGGCGTGAAAATCGGGATCTCCAACAGGAAATCAAGTCGTTTATGGATCAGGCGGGTGAAGGTGAGCAGCAAATTGAACTTAAACTAACAACTAAATCGTCCACTTCATAAGAAGAATAGTCAAATTTTCTAGCCTTGACCAAATCTGAAATGGTATTGAACATTATAACAAGTCTATTGCATGTGTATCAGGCAATGTTATAACTTTGCAACATAGTGATCACATATTGCCACGATAGTCAGGCTAACCAAAATTCATCATAACTACTTTTGTTGTGCGCAGGTGGCTATACATATTTCTCTGTGAGTGTCTTATATACCAACAAATGAATACAGTGCACATGTAATATATCATTTTATAGTATTGTTTTTGCTTGTTTTTACTAAACGGGATTTTGACACACGAGTTTGAAATTTCGGCAAAATTGATTAGGAATATTATAATTTTTTTGCATTAAAATGTAGAAATATTAGGTTTTTTATACCATTCAGTCTTGTACCAAGGCAGCGACGACGTGAAAGAATTGATTTAATATTGTAGTGAAAAATTGTGGTCTTGATTTGGCTACGCACAAAAAATTGTCGGAAACAACAGAATTTGTGCGAAAAAAAGAACAGTTACTGTGGTAGTGATTATGCCTGGTTTAGGTCGAGCTACATTTCCTTGCTAACAGTTGTTTTATGTTGGGGAATTGTGTGTTTCTTCTTATAAACATTTCATAAATCTATTGACAAAAATTTATCAATGTCAATTTATTTATCAATTTTTATTTATTTATTTTGTCAATTTATCAATTTATCAATTGTCAACATTTCATAATTCTGTTGACAAAAATTTATCAATGCCAATTTATTTATCAATTTTTATTTATTTTGTCAATTTATCAATTTATCAATTGTCAACATTTCATAATTCTATTGACAAAAATTTATCAATGTCAATTTATTTATCAATTTTTATTTATTTATTTTGTCAATTTATCAATTTATCAATTGTCAACATTTCATAATTCTATTGACAAAAATTTATCAATGTCAATTTATTAATCAATTTTTATTTATTTATTTTGTCAATTTATCAATTGTCAACATTTCATAATTCTATTGACAAAAATTTATCAATGTCAATTTATTTATCAATTTTTATTTATTTATTTTGTCAATTTATCAATTTATCATTTGTCAACATTTCATAATTCTATTGACAAAAATTTATCAATGTCAATTTATTTATTAATTTTTATTTATTTATTTTGTCAATTTATCAATTGTCAACATTTCATAATTCTACTATCAAAAATTTATCAATGCCAATTTATTTATCAATTTTTATTTATTTATTTTGTCAATTTATCAATTTATCAATTGTCAACATTTCATAATTCTATTGACAAAAAGTTATCAATGTCAATTTATTTATCAATTTTTATTTATTTATTTTGTCAATTTATCAATTTATCAATTGTCAACATTTCATAATTCTATTATCAAAAATTTATCAATGCCAATTTATTTATCAATTTTTATTTATTTATTTTGTCAATTTATCAATTTATCAATTGTCAACATTTCATAATTCTATTGACAAAAATTTATCAATGTCAATTTATTTATCAATTTTTATTTATTTATTTTGTCAATTTATCAATTTATCAATTGTCAACATTTCATAATTCTATTATCAAAAATTTATCAATGTCAATTTATTTATCAATTTTTATTTATTTATTTTGTCAATTTATCAATTTATCAATTGTCAACATTTCATAATTCTATTGACAAAAATTTATCAATTATTGTCAAATAATTAGCATGATTAATCAATTGATTCAGAACGATGACCGAAAAATGAATACAATGTGTAGTAAGGTACTAATTATCCTCATTTTATACGGCAATTTTCATTAATTTTTTGTTATATATTGTAAATACGCCACATAAACAAGCAAAATTGAAATTTTCAATTCAGGAACCAAGCGACTGTCAAAATTAAATATTTTTGTAAAAGCGCTCTCACACGTTCAAACCTCCTAAAAGTCAAAATCTGAAACCATTTTTTTAGGATTTGGGTAAATTTGAACGTGTGGAAATTGTTTATGTTTTCAAAAACACTACTTTAGCCAATTATCGACATAGATGCATTAACTCAAAATTTTTGACCTTAAATTTTTATCTCATATTTTTAAGTCAAAATTTCCCAAAATATTGAGCACAAGTTTTGAACAATCGTGCCAAGTCATTGTAAAATATCAAAAAAATCGAAGTTTCAAAAATGATTCCATATATGGTTAAATACTAGTTTTGTACATGCCAATTTTCTCAATACTAAAAGTTTAACAAGATTTAGCACTTTATATTGTCAATACGCGACTTAAGCGATCACCAGTGATGAATGGAAAAAAGATTTTTGCTTAGTACAATGGCGAAAAAACTAATAAATTTCAACATATTAAATATTTTTTCAGAGCAAATCCTTTACAATTTACGCCAAAGTGCACTTAATAAACCATATAGACTGTGTCAAAAATCGAGCAAGCGACCGCGAGTCTTTTACGTTTTTGTGGAAGTTTGTTCGCTGCACATAAAAATTTACAACTAGAAAAAACCTATAGTGTAAAATAATGCTCATTTTACTCTCAAAAGCCAATCGTTTCAATTGGTTTTCATTTTATGTTGTTAAATGATTAGGTACATAAAAGTTGGTTTCCGAATACTAAAATTAGTAGAAAAATAATTTTTGACGATTTAATGCAAACTTTTCATTTAACGACATAAAATATTACAGGCGGGCGAAGCATTTATGACCTCCAAAAGACCTGCAAGCGAATGGAAGTTGAGAAAGAAGAGCTACGATCGGCGCTTGATGAGGCTGAGGCCGCGCTAGAAGCTGAAGAAAGCAAAGTCATGAGGGCCCAACTTGAAGTTAATCAGGTTCGGCAAGAAATCGAAAAACGTGTCCGTGAAAAACAAGACGAGTATGAAAATACACGGTAAGCAACTCTTTAATGTAGTTGATTTGGCTACTGGGATTCCGACACAAAACTAGGTTCAAGTTTCGATATGTCTAAGCATGATTGTGGTGTTTTTTGATCGCTTTGAGAATATCCTTAAAGATGTGAGAAACGGTTCCGATAGATAATGGATTGCGCACGTATGATATCAATTCATTGATATTTAACTAGTCGCTCAGACTCTTCAGTGTTTCTAATATTACACAAAATATGCACTAATTCAATAAATACTCAGTCAGATGTTTAGACTTCCAGTCAAAAATTTGGAGTTCAAAATCTGAACAGAATATTCTTAAATTTTGTTGCATTTTAATTTCTATGTCAATATTGGAACACTATTCAGAGTTATGAAAAATTACGTTTTAAGCTAATCAACGCGAAATAACTGAAGCAAGACGATGATCAGCATAACTAAATAAACGAAACGAGCTAAAAATTTCGAAAACAAATCAACGTGGGAATTTGTTGACAAACCGGTATCCTATATCTAACTAAAATTTTCTGCCTTTATCGAAATTTAAAGATATAGAAACAAGAAATGTTGCGGTTATCACTCTAATCAGTCTACTAGAACACGGCATTTCTGAAAGCCGGTAAGGTTTTTGACATGTAACAGAATGTGAACCATATTATTTTGACCCGTTACGTTACTAACCTGTCTGCTGTAGTGAAGAAACTTTTCCAATTTTGTTCTGATATAATTGAAAGAGCTTCAAGCTGATGTGAAATTAATATATGCATTTGGAAGATATTTTTTATGTCTGGATAAGCATAACAGGAAGGAAATCTGAGATATTACGAAAATTGATAAGAACGTAGTGTCTATTTTTTTCTGAAATTTAACGAAACAGATTTAGTGTAAAGTACAGACTAGTTAGTTATGTGTACGCATATTATCGTAGACATTATGCCACTACATACCAAACCCTGCATGTTAAAATATTGGACATTAATACATGACATAAACATGTATTTTGATGCTGTTAAGCGACATGATTAGTTTTGTAGCCGTAGGTGGTAGTCGCTGGCGGTCACCAAATATCGTAAAGCGTCCTATGTTGGCGTGGCTGGTATCAACTTCTGAAAACTTTACAATGCGCATCGAGTTGTTATCCAGCAACTTGAGCCACACTGTCAGATAGCCATATTTCAAAAATTTTCGATTAGTTTGTAGCCGCAGGTGGTAGTCGCTGGCGGTCGCCAAATAACGTAAAGCGTCCTATGTGGGCGTGACTGGTATCAACTTCTGAAAACTTTACAATGCGCATCGAGTTGTTATCCAGCAACTTGAGCCACACTGTCAGATAGCCATATTTCAAAAATTTTCGATTAGTTTTATAGCCGCAGGTGGTAGTCGCTGGCGGTTGCCAAATAATGTAAAGCGTCCTATGTTGGCGTGACTGGTATCAACTTCTGAAAACTTTACAATGCGCATCGAGTTGCTATCCAGCAACTTGAGCCACACTGTCAGATAGCCATATTTCAAAAATTTTCGATTAGTTTTATAGCCGCAGGTGGTAGTCGCTGGCGGTTGCCAAATAATGTTAAGCGTCCTATGTTGGCGTGACTGGTATCAACTTCTGAAAACTTTACAATGCGCATCGAGTTGTTATCCAGCAACTTGAGCCACATTGTCAGATAGCCATATTTTAAAAATTTTCGATTAGTTTTGTAGCCGCAGGTGGTAGTCGCTGGCGGTCGCCAAATAACGTAAAGCGTCCTATATTTGCGTGACTGGTATCCACTTCTGAAAACTTTACAATGCGCATCGAGTTGTTATCCTGCAACTTCAGCCACATTGTCAGCCATATTTCAAAAATTTCGGAAGGAACTCCTGACTCATGGACGTAGCTACATTTTACATATTTTTGTAGTGCTTGAAAACTAAAAAATCAACGCGGCTACGGCTGTTACAGCATAAAGTAAATTTTGGTACTATCTATGTATCGCTAACAATCCGGACTACTATGGAAACTTTGAAAATGTGTGGTTGAAACATGCATATGTGACCTTTGCGAAGAACCGATCAAGTCAAGTAGTCATTTCTGTATAGAAAATATTGTATATAATAAACCGTAAATTTACGATTTTTTTCGAGTTCCAATCTAATTTCATTATATGTAACCAGATAATATATTCAATAAAATTTAATTGTGACAGATACATCTCGATGGCGCGTGTTACGATTACTCGTTGTAAACGTGTCTGTTTTTTTGATTAGAGACGGCTTTTGATTTCAGAAGGAATCACCAGCGAGCTCTTGATGCCATGCAAGCTAATTTCGAAAGTGAAGTACGTGCCCGTGCCGACTTGATGCGCACCAAGAAAAAACTTGAGTCCGATATCAGCAGCTTGGAAGCATCGCTTGACCACGCTAATCGTTCTAACGCAGAGTCCCAGAAAAATATGCGACGGTGGCAGGAACAGATTAAGGAAGTGCAGGTAAAATGTTTTCAACTATATTGTTCTGGATTATTTATAGCGTAGGTGTCGATAGGGGATAAGGGGTGTTACGGCCTTGAGTCGCACACCCCCTTCGAGCGAAATTGAACCTCCTAAAGGCTCCGCACTTCATCTCACTACCCCCGGAAGTGCAAAAATTGGGAAAATTTTAGCAAAATCGGGAAAGAATATGAATCTCTTTCAAAAATTCACACCCCCTCCCGATGTAAGCGAGAGTATCACAGGTAACATGAGAAGGCTGTATTGTATTTAATTATTTACAGGATTCTTGTCACATGCAACACTGTAATGCGAGAACTATGATAAGATGTGTATAGTTGTGGTAAAACTGAAAATGGTTTCATTTCGATCGTTTCAAAAGTACTATTTTTATATCGACTCGTGTTAAATGAGTGGTTTTAAAAAAGCCCGTTTTGGATTTACTTTTGACGAGAATTTAAACATCTATTTTATATTAAACACATACACTTAAAGCTAATCTGGTTGATTAGAGTTGTGGTTTTAACTTCACTTAGTTGAAAGTATAATAGTGGCAACTCGATTAAAATTAATTATACTTAAGTGGAATCAAACCCAGTGAAACCAGACCCACAAATAATTGAAACTAAAGTTAATTTGTTTATAAAAATGAAATCAAATGAGACTTGATAAAAAATCAAGTAAAAGAATGATCTTGAAACGAGAAATACAAATTGCTTTCATCTTTCATTTTTAACAATATCGCTGCACACATCTTTTCGTACTTCCCGTAATACTTGTTATTTAACTGATGGTATGTTAGAGACCGGCACCCGGGACAGGGAACTATTTTAGTCTGGTAGGGCAAGCTAACGTAAAACGTATGTTGGGAAAGCCAAAACAACCGACGTCTGGGTGCAAGCCGAAGTCGAAACACATCTTTTAGGCAAGATAAAAGAAATCACATTTGATGGAGGCAAGCCAAGGCAAAAACACACTATAAAGCCTCATTTGTGGGGGGCAGGTGTGTATTCTCAAATGCAACCGTCATCTGCGTTATTTTCGGTGGGGGTGGGGGGAGGTGGGTGGGCAGAACAAAGGGCGTGCACCTCCAGCTTTGATTTTTCAGAGGGTGCACAGCCCTTCCTAACTCCCTTCCCCTGCCCTCTGTTCCTAGGTTTCCAAAGTTAGCAGAGCAGAGAATTGGCGCTGAGCCGTATGCCACTGTAGTAAAATCTGCAAACTGGCAACTATTTTCTATCAGCTTTGTCTATATGTCATATCTGCAACAACCTTAACCCCATTGTTTGTATATATACTAATTTTAGCTGCATCTTGAAGACGAGCAACGTCAACGCGACGAGTTGCGGGAGCAACTCAATTTGGCCGAGAGACGCGCTAATTTAATGCACACTGAAAAAGAAGAAGCCTATGTGCAACTGGAACAGGTATGGTTAAGCAACAAAGCCAGTTTTTTCTATTATGTATAAAATTCTGAATCTGCAACGTTTGTTCATAAACACGCATCGTTCGTTTTATGTGAAGCTGGTCAAATGAACTTAGGCAATCGGAGGTGCCCAACAGGTGTGAAAAGTTATTCATGCAACCAGGTGCATCGCCAACAATTTTTATTCGAAATGATAGGGTATTTTTGTGAGGGTTAATTCAAAATTTCGATCGTAGGGTTGCAAACAGAAAGTAATCTGTTTGCAGCTGTAATCTGGTAAACAACGAGCAAAACTGGAAGTGCTCCCCCATAAGCCTTCGAAGAGACTTCACTGCATGCAACAGAGCAAATCGCTCCAATTTTCAGCAAGTGTAATTCAGTGGCGAATCATGGATATCAGTTGTTATGCTGAATGTTATTCATTGATCGCAAATGAATTAAGCGAGTTAAAAAATGGGATAATGATTTGCAGTAAAATTCCTGAAATACAGACTAGAATGTGTACATCGCCTTTACAACTGTCTTGTACTATTGTTTGTTGAACCTTTAAAGAAGAATTTGATTAAACTAATTTATTTAAGCCAGACTTGATACTTAAAGATCGGCCAAAACACCGTATTTGGCAATTCTATAAATAAATACGTTGACAACTTTCAATATCATCCAAAGAAATTAAAATATACTGATTATGTTATTTCTCTTCTGGGGCTAACGTGGGCATATCTCCTGGCAGTTCTGTTGGCTTTTACAAGTTTTATACCGTGCATAAAATTGCATATATTTTTTGGCATGAATATTTTGGCAAATGGCAAATAGCTTATCGTTTAACAAACAACGAAAATTTTACTCTTGAATTGTGTAAATTAACCTGGCTCTGTAGTAGTTTAAATATTTTCAGGCCGATCGCATGCGCAGACAAGCAGACCTGGATGCAAACGAATTGCGTGACACTAACAATGAACTACATGCCAAAATTTCGTCTCTCAACACCAGTCGAAGGAAGGCAGAAAACGATGTTCAGTCAATGCAGGTGCGTGAAGTGTCAATTGCATCTTTAGTCGGGAGTTACAAGTTCCATCTGGCAGTTATAAGTCGTACCAATGGCTGAAACCCAAAGTCAATACTGCACCTTGCCACTCGGTTTAAACATTTTTCGGGCTGTATACGTAAAATGTGTAGCTATCTACAAGTATGCATTATTTGAGAATGAAATATTTATACATTTTAAACTGGCTGTAGCAAAAACAAGCATAAACTTCGTGCAAACTGATTCAAATCAGAACGGAATGTTATCACACATGACATGCACTGTCACCACCCGCACATTTACCTTGCTCAGTGAAACTGGCAAACAGCGAGGAAAAATTTTGACCAGTTTTGAGACCCACAAAGTTCAAAAATTTATTACCCTAGACGACACCCCGACGACGAGGTGACCACCCCCGGAGACTACTCTCCACCCCTTCCCCAGAAACACCTGGTATGCCCCTGATACTTAGGAGCTCGCACATGTATGACCGATAGATGATGCATAGTAGTGTTAGAACACTAAACTAGGCCCGCACTATGGAAAAAGTAATCTAATTGGGAAATGGATTACGTGGATATAGATGGCAAATTGCATTTTTCTTTAATTAGATTTAGTGACCAAGTTAAAAGCATGAATCAATATTTCCCTGTTGACTCTGATACTACAATATTATAATCCTAAAGCTATGTGTAACCCGTATGTTCACATGTTCAGTGAAAATAGCGGCGAGATCTATTAACCTCGTACGCAGCTAAATATAACAAGATCGAAATTTTGGTCCAAAATTTTTACTAACCTGTAAAAGCTATGTAGTAAGTAATTTACAGTTGGCTTCAGTGGTAGATGTATGAATATGTAATACAAAATTTTATACAATATCTAAGTTTGAGTATAATGGCTGCACGTATTACTATATTACATACTGAAAAGATCAAAAATTTCGCTGATTTTGGCCTAAATATCAGTTATGATTCCATAACTCTGTCACAAGAAACATTGTACAAGCGATATATGCAGTATACTGACACACAAGCTTAACTCCACTGTAAAAATGTTTGCTAAATCGATCCCATATTCCCAAGTTACAAATGATCACATGAATAATTGAATTGATTTTTTCATGAAACAGAGGGTTGTTTAACACTATTTCCTGAATGGGTGGAGTTCAGACAAAAACCAATGCATAATATGCTAACCCTTAAACACATAAAATATAAAATTAATTAGCAAAATCTCTTTGTTCTATTGTGGATTGTAGTTGTTGAAATAAAATGTACATCTTTTTCATGCAAACAAAAACTAGATATGTAATTAATTAGATAAAAGCTTTCCATATAAGGAAATTTTTCCACAAAATTTACACATTTTACTAAATATATTTCCACCAAAGTAGAGGTAATGGACGATGTGCCTATGGCTTGATGAATCGTAACGTCACGCGCCTTTGTACAAAATCGAGTATCGATGGCTGCTTCGCTGAAAAGTTTACTTTGAATTCCCATTTTTTGATAATGTTTGCTAAGACCTAGGGCCTATAAAATACCCAACGGCAATCAGACATCTTATGCACCGCCACTTCTGAGGGATGGCTATGAATAATAATGTTTAATGCATGAATAATAATGCATAATTTACTCAATACACAATTAAACACGACGCAACTTTAGTTTCTTTTTGGCAAAGCCTTATAAGTCATCACTGAAATATGTGATTTATCTCATACTGCTGCAAAGACGGATTACTTTTATATTCATAGTAAGAATATTTCGTGTAAAAAACTATAATACATTGGTCATTCTAGCAGTTAGAATGCAATCACGCGCTTTGAAGGCTTTGAATGTATCCCTCGTTCAACAGTTACGTTATAACTTTAGCTCCTGCAGTTGTTCGACAAGAACTAGTTACGTTCTAAAGCGTTTTACTAACTAAATTTGCTGCGTACTACACGATTATACGCGTGTTGCTGTTAACTTGAAGTGGGTAGAGCATTGGCTTACGGATCCGAGCTAGCTCCTACATAACTCATTGTCTAGTCCAACTGACTTTTACCCGAGCGTTGCGAGTTCGATACCTCGCAGAGAGCTATAATTATTTATTGATAGTCGAAATTTCATTTAATTTTCTTGCGGACTCAAAGAATTATCCAAAATTTAGTCTACCATATGCTTAAACCATTGAACGAATGCAGTTCTTCGACAAAAATAAATTACGCCACAAGTGCTCTCTACTAGCCCAATTTCGCAAAGTACTGTACTATTGAACGATTGGTGTTGTTCCCTCGCTTTGTGAGTAGCCTTACGGGTTTGTGCAAAGGTCCCAAAGAGCTGCTTGATGAGTGAACATTGACTTTCATTCGAACGTTACGTGTTCTGTGTATTACGGCGACTCATAATTTTTCATCGGTATTCGAAATGTAATTTAGCATAGGACGTAAACGTTTAAATATTAGTGATTCACGTAATGGTTGTATGTAGATTAAACATGACTGTTACAGATTTAGACAATCTCAGGTGTTTACGCTGTCAAATCGTTACTACGTTATGAATGTAAATATAACTTAAGCAATCCTATACGACCGGAATATGGCATGATTACTTTATATTTCTACATTTACCATAGGAACTTATCAATACAAAATAGACTCAAGTTTGCAAATTGCAAGCGATGAATACAAATTTGATTTCGTTGTAAAATATTATGTACATACGACATAGGTGTCAATAGGGTGTAACGGATTACCCCCAAGCCATATTTAGCTCCTTCTCAAACCTCGGCATTCAACCCGCCGCCACGCGCCAAAGAAGGATGAAAAATGATCTTTGTTAAAGTTTTATCCAAATCGGTTAAGGATGTGCACCTAAATTTAATAAATATGTTCGTTTGGCACACGAGCAAATATTTTTTGATCCATATTCCTATATGATAAATGACATAAAACATATATGGGACACATTCGTTCAAATTGAATGTTTTAATACCAAGCCATACTCTTGTGCTTCATTTTGTTATTTGTTTTCTAAATTCAAGTTCGTAGACACGGCCTCAGTGATTTCAGTGGCGACGTGTTTGCTTATACTGTCATGTGCGAGAAATTATGTTGCTTCGGTACAACTACTTTAAACAAGACAGATATCTTCGTCGTCGAAAGCAGTATTAGTACTAAGTAAAGCAACACTTTACAAAGCAACGTGAGTCGCAAATAAGCAGAAACATACAGCGACGTTATGCGTGACACTTATAGGTTAATGTTCGAAAAAAAGTGGTGATAAAATACTACGGTGAGGTAATTATTCGCCAACTAGTAAGTATGTGCCAAAATGTATGATAGCTTTCTTGTTTAAATAGGTCGAACTTGACGATGCAGTTAAAGAAAGCAAAGCCGCCGAAGAACGTGCACGCACAGCGATAGCCGATGCAACACGACTGGCTGCAGAAATTCGTACAGAAAAAGATCATAGCGTCTCGCTAGAGCGAACTCGACACTCTTTGGAAAGTCAAATAAAAGTTGGTGTTGCGTTGTATTCTCGACGTTTTTTTGTCCTGAGAAAGTATTTCTTTAACGCTACTCGTGGCAGTTAAGCTTAAGAAACATTCACGTAATTAAATTGATGAGTTATTTATATTGCGATTTATTTATTTATTTATTGTGTATTATTTATTAGTGATTAAATTACGAGATATTTTTTACCTTCTTTACGTGATACGGTTGTAACCGGTTGCTAAGACACAGATATTACGGTGTGACATAATTTTCTGTAACTGACCGTGTATGGTAAATATGTATTTTAACAGTTAATCAAGCAGTTGTGTACTAACACTCTAATTTAATTAATTTATTAATGAGCCAATTTTACGATAGGACAACAGCGTATCTAGAAGTGTATTTGTAGGCAAGGCTGACTTCGGGCCCCATGCTAATGTCGCTACCTAAACCATAGCTACATAGATACGCTAGTTCGGCGCACAGAAGGCGTAGGGTGGCATTCTCTGGATCCGTAGACCATGGCTCTTCAAGGGGGGTTTGAGGCCATAGGGGGGCAATCTGTCTTCACGCTTGCTGTAGTGTTTAATCTCTTATTCAATATGAATCACTATTGGTTTAATACATAGTAGCGTTTTTTCATAATATTTTAGGAA
>JASANE010000248.1:0-82074 GCA_030248225.1 Trileptium ribeirensis | reverse complement strand
ATTGCTAAGGCTGTCTGACGCGGCGACGGTTGGGTTGGGGCAGGAGGATAGTGTGGCACTCTTAGGGGTACCGCCAGGACTTTTTTGGGAGGGGCCGAGGCCTCAGGCGGTGTACCCCCGGAACCCCTGCTTCGGCATGCATGTTATAACAGTGAAAATTCAGATTCAGGTTTGACGTTCAGCGTTTTGCTTTTCGATATTTTAGTCAATGAAATAACTTTCTAAAAAGGTTCGGTGTCCAACTTGTTTGCAATATTTTAGTAAGTGATATAACAATGGGCGTTTTCATGACTGAAAAGGCTTTTTAGGGGTTCCTTTTCGCATTCCTTTTTAAGAATTTTTTCGTAACCAGTGATTTTGGTTTTTGTTTCTAGAAATATTTCCATTAGTTATAAAGTATTGCGGGTGTAAAAGATGCTCAATTATTACAGGAGATTATTGTCATACGATTCACCAAACCGACTGTGGACGATGATTATCGACAGTACAATGGTATTTTTCGAAATATGAACGAAAAGAACCGTTTTTGTGTCGTTGGTAGCTGTGAACCAAGCATTGTTAAGGATTTCTACATTTTGCCTTTGCGATCTGGCGAAACTTTGCCATCCGGTTTTGTTCCAATAGAGGGACCTGGTAACGGATTACTTTCTATCATAAATAAGTATATTAACAGGTAACGGCGAATATCTGTATACTTTTATTTGCTTCTCCACAAGTGTGGAAAAAATGGAGATGGTCGTAAGTGGGCTTTGCCTCAACTTGAAGGATCAAGTAAGGGTGTGTATTTGGTCGACACAAAACTGCGTATGTCAACCTGTTAGTTCTCGATAAATTGTGGTGATTATCAGATTCAAAACAACGAAAACGGTAAACATTTGAAACTTCAAAAGTGGACCAAGTAAATTTGCAGTTTGTGGAAAAAATCGAAAAACTTGGAATTTACAACCAAATCTTTGAAAATGGGGGTCATGACTGGTCGCTGATTTTTTCAGGTGGACCTTAAAATTATGTGAGGTATTGGGCTTATGATGTAGGGTAAATTTTTTCGATTCGAAAGTCGAACTCAGCGCCCAGTCCAAAATTTGGACTGGTCAGTACATTGGAATCCTTACACACATGTATAATACATACATATAAATCAGGAATGACCTGAATTCCGGTTCCGTCAGTCATTTAATTAGCTAATTACTACTATTAATTATTGCTAATTAGCTAATTTTTTAAAATTTTCAAAGTGCTCCGAAATATAAAAAAATTGCACACGGGGTTTTCTATGACTTTGATCACGAATATGATATTTCTGAAGCTCTAAAACTTGGCCGTATATGCTAATTAGTTAAGTAATCACTTAGCTAATTAGCTAATTTTATGCAAATTTTAAAATCAAATTAAATTTGCTGATTTTTGGCGCTCGGGGGTTTCAATATCGCTGATCATGAATATGTAACTTTTAAACCTCTATGATTTTATCATGTTTGCTAGTTAGTCATATAGCTAGATTTTTACATAGCTAGGTTTTTGTAAGGTGGATTTGACTTCAAATGTCTAAAACGTGATACTTAGTATAAATTGATTAAATATTTAGTTGAAATACATGTATACATAGATATGATATAATATACTTTGACTATTGCTCCACTGACTTTTTGTAATTTATTACGTTTACTAGTAATACAATGTTGAACTGTGGCTTATGGCTATGAAATGGCTATGCGAAATGTATTTTTGGTGTAGTACAATATACCAATGAGCGTCATGTATTGCTATACGTAATGATTACCAAACTTATGCTTAATCAACAGTGTAAGTTCCACGTGGTCTGTATATATCTTTGTAGAGGTGTAATAATGTAATAGGCTTCGTATTGGTTTAACTGTTATGCAAGTGAGCCACGTGTAGATTTGCGTGACCGTCATGTTACTGAAGCATCGGTTCTCATTGACCCATGCAAGTTACAATCTTAGTATGCTTGACTTCAATTTTTCAGGCAAAGATTTTCTTTATGTTTGTGAGTCTACAGTCACTGATGAGATTGGGATGCGTTTATGAATGTATCTATATTATTAGAGATTGCAAAACCCAATGTTTGGTACTAATCGCAGCGACATTTAATTGAAACTGTCCTGCTAGAAATATTGTAACCTAAGCTATGTTATTATTCGCAGAGCGAGGGGAAAATAGAGTGGAGTATGGTTAGTCTGTGCTTAGTGGCTATTCCAGTGTTAACTATTGAGCTTAATAATTCTCATTGAAATTGATAGAAAAAAAATCACACGCCTGCTATGCATTCATCTCAACGCTACTGACATTCCCACCACATAGTCCATCCATTGTCATTGCGTTTGGGCGTTATATTTCTTTATCTTGTGACAATAAAGATAAAAGTTTTGTAATTTATAAATATCAAATTAAAAAACTAATTGGACTCTGAGCGTAGTGAGTTAAACAAACGATATTAAGAATTTGTACTAGCCGTGACAGTGGCGAAATTTGACAAAGCCCTCCATTGGGGTTTTTACGGTAACACGCATAGCTCAACTTTGGCTGTGTGGTGGTGTTCGCGAAGTAGCTCATTTCAAACATTGAAGTCTCTATTTCTGCGCTGGATTCTAACATCTTCCAACTCCAAAAGCGGTGCAAAGAGGCTCGAGTGGATTCCGAAGGGCCCACAAATTACGTTAATTACTGTAAATCGACAACCGGTATAGATATTTAAGTACAATTAGGCTGTAATGCTTTGCCATTACACGAAAACAGTAATATCTTCGCAACCGTTCGAGCTATATGGGTGTTCTTATACTCATTTTGTAGAGCAGTTATTCATCCTCTACATTGATGCAAATGGTGTGCTGCTATTATCATTGTTTGCGCTGCAGGGTTGGGTTAAAAATTGTTTTTAAATCCAGAAAAAGATGAAACCCTCCATGTCACTGTAAACGATAAAGTAATAGTGCTACTTTTCGTCTCATGTTGCAACGCTTACCCTGTATATACTAGTATTAGACATAGCGAGCACAATATTTGGGTATGTCGTCTCAACTATTCAAACAATGTAGCTGAAATTCGGCGGCTCATTTTGTAATTTAATAGCTGTGTATATATTTCCTTCTAAGTTACATAATTCGACACGCAGAACTCAGCAATTTGACGATGACACATGCTTCTAAAGTAATTTGAATTTATTACATTGTGACACATATCGTGCAGATGTAGTTACTTTTGTCATATTCAGCAACCCCAAGGCCGTAAAGACTGATTCTGTTCTTTTCTGGGCAGTTAAGTTGAAAAAGTAACAAAATTTTACAATTTTTTTGCAAAATTCTAGCAATTTGGTCCTCTGTAGCGTCCAGCAGAGGCGACATCATACCCAATGTGTGTTTAAAACAACGAAAATGACGCATTTAACGAATTACATTGTCCTATAGTCCAGTCCGCTTCCAGAAACAAGCAAGGAATTTGTGTCAAAATTTTGAAAATTTATTTTGGGCATTTTTAATACTTTGGGTCCTACACTAAAAAAGCTTTCTTTAAAGTTCAGGAGAAGTATTCTGAGATTTTTCGCCACCAGATATTATTTTAAATTCAAAGAACTTTTCCTTGAAATTTTATTGAAATTTGAATAAATCTTACATATTGGAAAAATATTTTTTACAATTTCAAAGAATAGTTTTTTGGATTTTAAAAGATATTCTGGTGGTACAAAAATTCTAAAATATGTACTTATCTTAAATATCTTGGAAAGTACTTTGAGTGTAGAGTGTATCTAGATAACGGTTGCTTTGACAAAAGGCATAACAGCAGTGTTGTAGCTTTTCAGGAGTGGTTTCAAAAATCACCGATAACCTGAACTGCTGGAGGAACCCCAAATAGCCAAAATCAATAAGTTTCCAATTCGTGTCGGTTTGGTGAGAATTTGGGCAGGAAATTTTTCGGAACCGCGCAAATACAAAACCAGGTTCGCCTTGACTCACTGGACGTAGCCATTATTAATTCACATGTTTCCAAGATGGACGGGCACCTTCTGACTGTTGTCGTGTAAGGTTTATCATTTTGTCTTGTCACATTAGGGCAAATCTTCCGCTAATTATTCTGGAACATGGTTTGCCTATAAAAAAGCTATTCTATTAATTCGTATTTGGGAAAAGTAAACTTGCTTTTATTACTGTCCGTAACTGTATGTTATACGTGGTTACATGCTCTAAAATGGGGACTGTTTAGCACAGTTCGAGGTTCGAGCTAATCCTAATATCACTTAAGCATAGTTAATGACTATAATGTGTACGTGCACTTGTTACATACCACGGAATACTTTATGCCACTTTAAATATTTATTTGTAGGTTTTCCTGAAAACCGTGGAAATATCGTAATTGGTATCATTATTCGTCATCAAATAGAACGGCGTGTACTTAGCCCAGACAGTCAGGAAAACCACTTTTTGTCATGTAGCTACAATAATAAATCGGAACTAGCCGAAGGACCTAAGGTGGTCTTGACACAATCACCTACACGGCGTGAAACACCTGTGATAGGGTCAAATGAGTCCCAACAGCCGCATGACCCTCGATCGCCTATGCTGCAACAACGCGATCCACGGTCACACACAGTAGAAAAACAAACACTGTTTCCTCAAACTAAAGATTCTCATGTTGCAGTTGGACAAGAAAGGGCGAGTGTGGATTACTCAAATTGCGACAAAGTTGGACACCGTAAATATCCAGCCCATCAATTTGGCGAACTAAATCAGCGTGAACGAATCGTCGACACAGATGATGAAACACTATTAACATCCGCAGTGGAAGGTGTTGTGAAACCAAGTAAAACGTTAAATCCGCTTTTGCAAAGCGCTCCGCGTAGAGCTCCATTAGAATCAGCAAAAGATTTAGCTGATCCGAGAAGAAAACACCGCTGTAATTCTGAAGATTTCTCGGATTCTGAACAAAACTGTCGACAGGAAACAGAAGTCTCGATTGTATCCGCTTCATGTAGTTCAAGACTACTAACACCTGAAGATTTGGCACTCGAAATACTGAATGATGACGGATCGGACTTCCTGGTGATTGCTCCAGACCACACAGATAGCTCTAGTAGAACTACTGTCATGCCAATATCGTCATCCAGAGCGCAGTCACAGCAAACCTTTGTTCCTTCGCCTGCTAGTCTTCCGGCTCAGGTTAAGCGACGGCATACAACGAAACTGGATATCCATGGTAATAAAGACATGGATATGCGGCTGTCTTCAGCAGCTCCCGAAATATCGCTCGTGGCAGACTATTCATGCAATAGTAATGGTAGCCCTGATATCACCAGTTCTAATAATTATACCTATCAACAGCCACGTCGACAGCAGTCGCAATTCAACTCAGACGCCTCGTCAAAGTCTTCGCCATCTCATCGCCTGATAACAATGTCTGATGTTGAAAAGTAAGAATTTTGGTGATATAGATCGAATGGCTTGCGGTTTAATGCTTAAATCCGACCCTCAGCATAGAATATTTGAGTCAGTACCCTTCGCAGCGCAGTTACGGAGTTACCGGCAGGGCCACCGTACCCTACAGTTGGGGGGGCACTCACATGTTAAGGGGCCTTTCACAAAATAGAATTTTTTTGCGCGTAGCACATAAAATCGCTTCGAATACTACGGGTTACGAGTTCAACATTTTGAAATATGCAACCGCTTTACTCCCAGAGGGGGAAGTACCTCTCAGGTATTCTGAATTTTTTAAATTACTCGAATTTACCAGAGTTTAAACTTGTTTCGAGAAAATTTCTTTCGGAAAATATAATGATATGGATGAGAAGAGTCACCACGGGGGCGGGCGGCACTAGAGTTTACCCACACAATCGTGTGGGGGTAACTTACAACAGTTTGGGGGTGGCACTTCCACTATTAATATGCAAAGGGCGACTCACGTGCTAGCGCCGTTTAGCCTACGTGGTCCTGGGGGTGTTTAGTCCCACCGTAGATTACACAACTACGTCAACTTGCACACAAAACGTCCAATGCGATTTCAAAGGCTGTTTTATTAACTTACTTCTAAGGCCTTAATGTGTCAACTTATAACAAATACCGTTTATTTCTCTCAGTACAGTACAACAAATAAACACTAAGCAAATTAGACACATAAACGGCTGAACCGTACTCACCTTGATTGCGTAGCTTCTGAGGCCGACTGAGGCCCTGATCTGAGTGCGTAACCGCTTAAATGCTCGAGCTAAATGCTTTGCTCCCAATTTTCTCATTATTGATTTCTCTAAGTGTTCCAAATCACATAGTAAATTTTCTAAGTTTTACTCCGGTTCCACTCCCGTCAAATTCCCTCCTTAACTTGAGTGAATTTTAGTCATTAGAGAATAAGTTTTTATAATTTAATAAGTTTATCTTAAGTATAAACAAAAAAGATTTTATTCGAAAATCCAGCAGATACACATACACGTATCCGCTAATGTAGGCCTAATGCCTAAGGCTCCCAACCCTTACATCTAAATTCGATATATTTAAATTCTATTCCTTAAGCGCTCATAAACTCCTTTATTTCTTCTGCTCCCTTTAAAACTCTCATACACTTAGCTAAGTCTTAAAAATGCTCCTGCAAGCAATACAAAATTTTCAACATACAATAGTACTATTTTAGCACATAGAAAACCTGTCATTTGACATTGCATAATAATGTAATAAATAATAAACACATACACGCCTGCTACTGCACATATACACAATATTCCAATGCATTGCAAAGTAACGTATATATTAAGGTGTATTCACACTTCACCTACAGATACATACTGCACGTAAACAACACGTAACATCTAATATAGTAAATGCATGTACAACTTACAAACAGCGAACCCTATGTTGCAGCTTAGTTTTTTGTAAACAATTAATGAAAGGGGTGAGGTCCAAACGTGACTATGTAAGTAGTCCCGTTAGGTTACAGAGTAGATAGCTATGAACTGTTACAGCCGGCCCTGTCACTACATGTATACAGCATGAAGCATAGTTATTGTAGGTTATCCGCTAATACTTGACATAAAATTCTTTAAGGCTTAAAGCTAACTGATTGTTTTGTCGACATAGAAAATATGTTCATATTTTTGTTCCGCGAAGGCGTTGCTGTTACCAACATAGACGCTGTATTCCATGTTTTAAAGATTAAGTTTATAACGCGCGGCAAACTGTCATGAAAACTTAAACTACTGTAGCATTTGAACACATGCATCAAATGCTACTAACTAGGCAAGCAGTCTAGCGTCAAGTTTGAGTTGCTGAACAGTATTCGTTACTGTAAAGAAATTAAATAGACGGATCGTTTCCGCCCTTGACAATGACACACACCTCGTCAAAAGTTTTTTATAGATCGTAAAAGAAGAATAACTAAAATAACGCAACTAGTCGTTGAACGGCACGAGAACATTCAGAAACGGCAATGATAAATATTTTGATTAGATCCACGAGAGATCTTACGATGAATACGAGCCCCTGATACCTGTGCCCGTGGTGATAAACCTCGTACCTGTGACCGATGTACGCTTTTTGGATTGCTATTGAATCTCATAGAATCCCCATTGATCTACGCATCATTTCGTATTTTTCAACGCCATGTTATAGTTTGTTTTATTTGTGGTTATAAAAGTTTTCGAAGATGATGGAAATGATCAAGTGATTTATTTTGTGTGTGGATTTGCGGCAGATAAAGACTTTTTCGAACGACTTTACCCCATCAGCCGCCCCCTTGAGCCATGCATGATTCTATAATTTTCAACCTAACGTTATAATTTATTGCATTTTGTAAAGGTTTTCGAGGATGTTGAAAACGATGAAGTAATTTATTTGAGTATGTATGACCGATGTACACTTTTGGAACGGTACTATATCGAATGTCCGCCCTTCCCCATTACTTTTCTTCATAATATTATAATTTGTTGTATTTGCGGTTATAAAAATTTTTGAGTATCCTGAAAATGATATATGATGATTCATTTGAATGTATCTTGACCAATATACCGTTTTTGGCATGATGCTACACGCCTTTAGACCAATTCGATCTGTGCATGATTTTGAGGGTTTCAATATAATGCTGCAGTTAAATCTGATAATATAAAGGTTTTTAAGGTTGGCAAAAATGACGAGTGGAAGAGTGCAAAAACGCATCCTTGACTATAAACGTCGCTTGCTTCCAATGGTACCGCTTGCTGTGCGATCGTGGTTTGACCCACCTTCTAGCTTCATGTGTAGTGAAGACTGATCTAGTGAATTTGCTGCAATAGAGGAATTTGTATATTTCAAAGAAGTGAATTATAGTTATATATGTACTATTTTATGCGCGGTTTCTGAACCTGCATTGCCACATTTACTGATAACGGAGATAAGTTATTGTTAAAATTGCGCAAATTAAATGTACAATTACGAACAAAATACAGTACTCGCAAGAAATGAGTGCTGTTCGCTCAGAATTCGTTCGATAAGCTCAAAATTTTGTTTGAGGCGAGTGCCAAATTTTGTTTGAGGCGCTTTTTTAAGTTTGCTCGAGACGTATTAAGAAAATGTTCGAGGTTAAATTTAATTTTGTTCGATTTCTTTTGGCGTCCATTCATTCGAAAGGCGACACTCATTTCTGATGAGTATTCTAGAAGCAAGTTTTTAGCGAGCTATTTGTTAATAGCGATTGGAAAGCAGTTGATTACTGAAGAAAATTTGCTGTTTTTTTTTTTTTTTTTTTTTTTTTTTTTGTTTTTTTTTTTTTTTTTTTTTTTTTTTTTTTTTTTTTTTTGTTTGTTTTTTTTTTTTTTTTTTTTTTTTTTTTTTTTTTTTTTTTTTTTTTTTTTTTTTTTGGTTGGTTTTTTTTTTTTTTTTTTTTTTTTTTTTTTTTTTTTTTTTTTTTTTTTTTTGTTTTTTTTTTTTTTTTTTTTTTTTTTTTTTTTTTTTTTTTTTTTTTTTTTTTTTTTTTTGTTTTTTTTTTTTTTTTTTTTGTTTCTTTTTTTTTTGTTTTAGTTATATTTTTTTTTATTTCTTTTTTTTTTTTCTTTTTTTTTTTTTTTTTTTCTTTTGTTTTTTTTTTTTTTTTTTTTTTTTTTGTTTTTTTTTTTTCTTTTTTTTTTTTTTTTTTTTTTTTTTTTTTTTTTTCTTTTTTTTTTTGTTTTTTTTTTTTTTTTTTTTTTTTTTTTTTTTTTTTCTTTTTTTTTTTTCTTTTTTTTTTTTTTGTTTTTTGTTTTTTTTTTTTTTTTTGTTTTGTTTTTGTGTTTTTTTTTATTTTTTTTCTTTTTCTTTCTTCTTTGTTTTGTTTTTTTTGGTTTTTTCTTTTTTTTGGGGGGTGGTTTTGTGTTTTTGTTTTTTTTTGTTTTTGTTGTTTTTCTCTTTTTGTTTTTTTTTTTTGTTTTTTTTTTTTTCTTTCTTTTGGGGTGTTTGTTCTTTTTGGCTTGGTTTGGTGGGTTGTTTTTTGTGGGTGGTGTGGGTTTGTGTGGTTTTGTTGCTGTGTTTGTGGGGGGGGGGTGGGGGGGGGGGGTGGGGGGGGGGGGGGCGGGGGGGGGGGGGGGGGGGGGGGGCGCGGGGGCCCGGGCCCCCCTGGGGGGGGGGGGGGGGGGGGGGGCTGGTGCATTTCTATACCTGTAGTAAGAACAAAATTGTATTTGCAGTCATACAGAATGTCTTAATAATGTTATGCTATGTATAATATACTGCAAAATTGATATATACAGTACTCGCTAAAAATGACCGTCGTATTTCGAGCGAGCGAGTTCGATACTATTTAAATTAATAGTATATTTTATTTTTAGAATAAATATACTTCGAGCTAGTCGCGAGCGAACGACAGTCATTTTTGACGGGTAGTGTATATATGTGTGTATACTACAAAAACATGTATAAATTTATGTGTTCGCTCAATTGTGACGCTACGAACAAAAATTTAGCCACATACACGAATTCCTTACGGAGTTATGCATAGATGTTGCAGTACAAAAATTTCGTCCAATATCCAAGCATAACTACGATCTGTCCTGCCCGAAAAATTAACGCCAGAACCGCACTTAACTATCCTCTGTTTAGCGATTTTTAACACTAAAAAAGAATGTTTTATCATATGTTTTCAAATAATATTCAGTTAGTTTAATTCTAATCAACTGGTATATATCTCGTTTAGAATGTGCATTTAGCTTAAATCAAAATTTCAGAATCATTTCCGAATAAACCTAAGGCGACTCATTGTTACAAATAGATCTTCGGTAAAGAATACTGTCATGGTAATAATAATTGAACTATATTACGTGTTTTATGTATTTTCTATGCTCATTTAGGTCGCGTGGTTATGTAGCAGATGCTGACGATCTTCGGTTAACTTGTGAGGAAGCATATTCGCCAAGTTCCTCGCCTGATGACATCAATTCGATGCAGCTAAGTGTGGCACACGCAGTGGATAGCGAAAACAACTCTCGGAATGGTAATGCTACATTGAATTACACGATTTATAATTCCACTATCTAAAATTTGTACCGACATAATCTTTATCTAACTTGCTATTCCTGCTTAATTTTGCTGCAGTGACAGCTGTCGATGTTAATAACTATTCAGTAAGTTGCAGCAAATCTGATAACTGATCGTATTTTTCGAGTGTAAATACGACCTAGGTCGAACGAACTAACATTGTGCGGAGGATGGGCACGTAGCCAGGCTTCTATTTTTATGGGGAGCAAGCTAAATTCATGGTGCGGGGACAACCAATATCAGGGGATGCAGAAATTTTTATGTTTTTAAATTTTTTTATTAAATAAAATTTACCCAGCTTTTAGAAAAGCCGGAAATCAGACAAAATATCTATTAAAGCAAAACTAATGACCAGAGAAACAAATTCAATTCAATCCCCCAGTTATAGTCTTGGTTACAAATGAAAGGCCACTCCGCAGCTTAAGAATATGAAATAATTGACGTTTTTCTATTGCTTTCCTAGTGGTGTGTCGCCTGCAATGGTACCCTCTGACTTTCTGCCTGGCGTTGGGTTCATTTATTCGAACGAAAACCGGAAAAATGCCCTTGCAGACATTGAAAACGACTCTTGCTAAAATCGGTGAGGCCGGAGCGTGGTTTATTGTTAAAAGTGGTATTAAATAGCAGGGTAAAGCAACTGCAGTGAAAACGGTTGTGTGGTGAACAGTATAATATTGTGGCTTTGCAACATCGGAAAAATACGTTATTACTTCATCTGTCATTTAGTTGTTTCGATTTGGAATAAACACGCATAGCTTAATGCGCTGGAAATGTTTATAGCTGACTATAACAAATAGTGTATCTGGCTTTCCCACACTGCCTCCAAACTACCTGTGCGCACCTGGAGTGCGAGAAATTCGGTTCCCCCAGGTCAAAATAGGCGGATCCCCGTGAACTGGAGGACTGAAAAACGCGAAAAGAGAATAAATGACCGATTCACAATAAATATACAATGAATTACAACGCACGCTATACAGTGAATGATCGTAATTATAGTGTTGTTTAGCCGCTCAGGGCGAAACTTTAGGGACTCTTTGACTTACCTTTACTTCTAAGACAAACTGGCATATTTTTTACCTCGCAGAGAAAAATTTAACTATGTTTAGTCGTTCAGAAAAATACCGGGGGGCTGAACTGAGGGAATCCAAAAATTACTTGGTGGCCTGAACTCGGGGGCACCTGGGGGAGACCGAAATACCTTGGCGTTATAGAAGGTTTTTGGTCCTAAGCAAAGAAGCGTGTTTTTCCCTTTTTATATTGTTTGGCATTGGTATATAATGGCAAGGTTTCTGTATCAGGCAGAAGGAGTTCAAATAGTTTTACAATGTCGATGTTCCGTTTTGCCAACATCAAAAATTGTGTATGATTGACTAGTGTTACCTCTCTGTACCTTATAAACAGTTTAGTAGATGACGGGAGATTGCTGTGATGAAGTTAAAAGAGCTAACCAAAGGTGCTTGAGCGAACAAAAAGTATATATGGCGTCTCCACTTGGAAAAAATTTGTGGGGGGACTAACCGGTTGACCTCCGGACATTGTCCAGGGGAGCACAACTACGGGGGCAGCAAACTGAACTGGGAAGTCGACAAATAAGGGGGGCGGCCCCAGCTCATACGATTTTTCTTTCTATTAATTTTTTTCATATTTTATGGTGATTTTGTTAAAATTGTGAGGTGTTTCAGCACTAATAATACCGGAACCGGGGGCGACCAGGTATGGGAGATGGCCCCCGGTTCACCAGCCGGGGGGTGTAGCTATCTAAATATTGGGGGCGGCATGCAACGGCGTGGCTTCCGACGAACCGGGCGGAGATGGTGGCTGCCCAACCCTTGCCGACCCCAGGAGTAACCCAGTATATTTAGTTTTATGTTAACCGAGTAGCACCAAGAATATTGGATTAGTTTGTCAGCTAATTTTGATTATGGAATGCAAAATTTTTACCACAAATTTCCCTTTCGGATATTCAAAACACTTTAAACCGGAACTTCGATTCCCGCAATAATTAGCTGGAGCTGGGACCAGTAACCGCAATTTCGGTTACTCCTTGCTGACTAGCCAGATCAAATAACATAAATTTGTCTATTAAATTATTAACCATTCGGGAACGAAGAATTTTCGCACCTAGTCGCCGAACTTCAAGTTTTCATGGATTTCCGGGAACAAAAACACGATTGCCTCAGCACAGCATCAAAATCATAAGCTACTATTTATGTGAGTAAACCATAAAATTATGCCTTAAATTTAAGTTCTTGGAGTAGTATATAACTTAAGTATAAGTAGTATATTACATTATCATATAATATCATATATATAATATCATATATATATATATATATATATATATATATAATATCATATATATATAATATATAATATCATATATAATATATCATATATCATATAATATTATTACATTATCGTATAAGTAGTATATTACTTGAATATGACTTTTTAGTTTTCTCTATCTTTATCTTAACAGATATCAAAATGATGTGGTTAGACATCAAATTATTATTATACCGTACATTCGCTGCTTTGATTGCGGCGATAACATATTATATTAGTCTTTTATCTGAGTTCAAATACACAGTAATCAGCGAAAAATACCTGTATCTGATTGAAGCTAATATACATATTGCACCAAATGTGCAACCAAACAACCTGGTTGTTTTTTAATTTTCGATTGAAGTGGCCTTACAATGATAAGTATCTATAATGAAAATAATTTTTCAGGAGTGTCCAGATTTGAGCACGGTCCATCCAATATTGACAGCATGCGTAAAAAGATATGTAATACTGTTGAGTTGATTTCGACAAGCCAAGATCCTAACGGTCTCGCATCTGAAGTTCTCAACTGTATGGGCACAATTATGAGGTAAGTGTAACAGCACCGTTACGCTGCTGCATTGCGCTTGCGCACTTCCAAAACGCAGTGCCCATATGAGCCCGGCTATCGTAACCTCAAGGGCGGACCTACGATATTAGATCTTTTTCTCGGTCTTGTCCAACAAGCTACGGAGCTTAGCAAGCTGCAGGAGCGCCTCACAGGATGTGTTCTGATCCTGCTGGATGGGTTGCGTACGTAGACTACGTGGCACTATTTTTTAGGTGTCCAGGGAGGCTGGCTCTTTCAGCTGCTGACAGGCCAAAGACACCATACTACTATTCCTTATCCTAGTCGCACCTGCAAGCGCCGTTTTGAACGATTAATTATGTTGGCCAGTAGCCCCCACTAGGGTCCGACAATCTCTAGATGTTTAACGTTGGATCGCGACTGGTCGAAGTTAAAGATAAAAGTTGATTAGGACAGAAATTTCCAAGATTTGGGATTTTTCCAAAGGTAAGATTTCCCTGGAAATTTCCTTTTGCTTTTGTACATACAGCCTAACTTATCAAACGTTGTGAAAATTATTTTTATAAGCAAAATTTTGCGTAAATATGTACAATTTTGAGAACAGGATACAGGGAAGATTTCTAAACTATACGCCTTGAACCAACTAGAGGTTCGCTAGAGATCCTAGGCTTAACATCGGGTCGGAAGAACCGTTTTCTGGGCTCCTGACAAAAAGCATGCGTTCCGCAGGTATTACAAGAATTCTAATGGACAAATGATTGAATTTAAGTCAACAAGAAAGACAATTTCTGCGTAGCGTTTTTGTCGAAGATAACTTAGGCTCTGGGATAAGGTTACCAATAGTGCGACAGCGGCGGCTGTGTCTCCTGTCAAAAATGCTATGGTCGTTAACAGCAAGCGGAAGTGAAGGTTAGCTATGATGTGAATGGCATTGCTAAACCAGAGCACGATTCTAGTATACCTTAGTGATTCGCAGACGAAGATCATCCTCGAGGTCAAAGTGAATTTGTAAAGCGTCAAGCTTGCTAAGTAATGCGCGTAGTCACTAGTCTACGAGTAGTATTCAAGTGTCAGAGTAGCGTTTCTAATCACAGTTTGACCTACGTGACACTAAAAATGTAACGTGGTCAATCTAAGGTCAAATTCAGAACTACGGAAAGTACTTGCTACTTATTTATTAACCTTCGGTGGGAGTTTTCCAGGGGACTGAGCCGTTTCCTCAGGCCTTACTTCCTATTAATACAGTTGTCGGGAAGTGACTGAATGTCCTAATAATTAAACCTAGAGAAATTTTAGAGAACTTAAGGACCACTTTGGATCCATAGGTTCACGAATGTACTATATACAAATTTTTTATCCAACCTCGCAAAGAAGTATCTTTTCACTACCGCAATTATTATTGGCGGCCCAGTTCGGAAACGATATATGCGGGTCGTCAAAAATTGTTTAATTGGTTCGTCCTATGTGTATCTTCTTAAGCTAACTACAGGGGTTCTTAAATGATCCTTACTCAAAAACGAGGAATAAGCTGGGGAGCAGAACATTGCCGAGCCAATGGCCCGCTCTGGGGCTATCCCCAATTTCCACCAGCTCAGCCGGTTGAAAAACTTAGCCAACGTAACTAGTTTCAATTGTTTTGTGTGTCCGAATTCCATTTTTCAATGTGGAATCATTTTGCTGTCTTTGGGAAGGAGGTTCGCTCGTCATCGCTGCGAAACGATGGTATTGCTGTAGCGTTGGGTCCCTCTTAGCTGACGAACTGTTTCTTAAGGGAATCCCAATGCAGCATTTTAAGCAAGTTCTTTCCATCAGTTGCTTTATGTAAATCGTATATCTATATCATACAAATATATATAGTCTCAAGTCGTTTTCGGGGCATGAGGGCAGGTGTTAAAATTCGTTTTAACCGGATAGTTTTCAATTCAACGTGGAAATTTCAATTCGACATCGTACTACAGCGAAATCACTAAACCGTAGACACACGCCTATTCGGTCGGGACGGGGTTGCTAAATTCGTTAAGAACTGTTTAATTCGAAAGTTAATCCCTGTGGCTTAAAATTCGTAAATGTTGCCCGTTGTTATGTGATAAGTGTTAATAGGTATCGTAACGATCCAAAATGGATCTGTTAAATAAAATAACGTCGCGATATTTTTGTATTGTAATCAGTGATGCCATGCTAGATCATGAAATTAGCTATTACCACTAAGCCAACTGTTGATGATAGATATTAACATAGTATGGTATAATTTAGAGTTCTACGGGTGTGCATTTGACACAGTGTTGCCCAGTGTTTGTGGGGAAAATAAATATTGGTATTTTAGTGCGACGAGTAAATCCTTGATTTATGATATATAATAGTATTATTTATATATTATGTTTCTATATAGTTTTTTCTTAAATTTTACATGTTATCGAGATTAACCATACAATTTTAATGCCTTAGTGCAGTACTTTTCTGTTGATGATCGATTTCGTATGTCGAAGCTTTTATACTGAGCGTATCTTCAAAGTGAACGTCAATATATGCGTAACAGTTATGCTGCTGCATTGCGCATATCCAAAGCACAATGCCGACGCGACCCCGGCTATCGTAACCTCAAGGCGGACTTACAGGATCTATTTTTCTCGACCGGTCCCAAAAAGCTACGGAACTTAGCAAGCCGCAGGACCGCTTCACAGGATGTGTTCTACTAATCTTGCCGGATAAGTTTCGTACGTAGTCTACGCGGTACTACCTTTGAGTTCCTCAGGGAGGTTGGCTCCGTCACGTGCTCACATGCCAAAGAGACTATACCACTGTTCCCTATCCTAGTTCCACCTGAATGTGTTAAGCGACGATTGATTACATTTGTCTAGTAGCCTCCACTAAGGTCCGAGAATCCATAGATACTTAATGTCGGATCGTTTCTAACACCTTGATGTTTGGTTGGCGATCGATGCCGGTCTGGGTGACGAGGGATTTTTAGGAGAAAAACAATGCGGCACGAGTCATATCTACACACTGATTTATCGACGAACCACGCTAAGACCTGCGGCCACTTTGACGTCAAGTCTGAAGGCAGGTCGTCGACTGTGGCGACGATTTCAAACTCCTTTAATAGTACCGCTACATAGGGCACCAATAACACGGGAACACAATAGGTTTTTCAATCATCATATATTGATAAGCGAATCGTACACATATTATGATAATGGTTAAGAAAATACGACGATATAAATAATTCACGACATAAGCCTACATTCGTTACAAATATAGTTAGGGTTGGGGTCATAATATCGGAGTCAGGCATTGGGCCTCGCCCTCTTAGTTGAACTGTCTCAACAATGTGGGTTAGATTAATTTTGTGAGTTTCGCTAAATCCTTTGAAAACGGCTGCGCTTACCTTAGTCGACAGGAATTTAGGGCAATGGGACTGAAAGTGAAAAGCAATTATCAGTTATCGGCGTGCCAAAGGATAACTGCTCGTTCAATGCTAATGCAAATCGTCGATTGGCTGGTTCAGGAAAGTTTAGTACGGCTAATAAATTTGGAAATATCGGGCATAGGGTCAAAGTATGCTTCGAGGATACGAAGGAAACGAAAGTGGTGCTTCGATTTAGCTTGTCCTACTCTACATCAAATAATAAATTCTAAATCTATATATTGCTTGATACGGATATAAGGTACAAGATACAATCATGATACAAAAGACAACAGTTCATTTACAACATTTTCAAATGATAATAGCACAATACAACACAAAGGTTAAGGTACGAGTCGACGTGATTAATTCAAATCACACGACAACACAGTAAGTAAATTCCAGGTTTAATTAACTACACATACTCTTACGTCCTAAGATTCTATAGAGTTGTTTCGAATGTACCGATGAGAAATATTTTCAGGCAACCAAGTTTAATTGTTCATTGGTCGGGATTCGGTATTCCCAGGGATACGTTTATCATACGTAGGGTTATATATACACAGCAGGAGTAAATGGAATTCCGGTTCCGGCGAAAATCGTGTTCCGGTTGCGATTCCGGCAAAAGGCAAAAACCATACCTTAACCGAATTTCCGATTTAAAAATTTTGTTTCAAATTTTCCACATTTTTGCTTCATCTGTGGTCCAAACATTGTGTAACAGATACATGCTGGATCGTTACGAGATAGGTTAATCCTGGCCACATGCTAATAGACAACATTTATGAATTTGAGTTACTGATGTTTCCTGGAATTGAATCACCAACGACATTGGCTGCAGGAACACGAAGCCAATTCCCCGCTTCAGTATATATATATATATGTGTGATTAGGGCAGATCTGCAATGAAGAATCTTTTGTACCCACGAAATTCTGTGTCGATTTCTCCATATAAACGAACCGACCGCACGAGACCTGTTGACACCTCATTTATAGCTACTCTATACGTGTCGCAAATCACAAATCGCTATGCCCACTAACATCGCTATATAATTATATATATTTCCAGTATTTCGATCTGCACCGCCAACATTTTTAGTTATCAAAATGGGTACTGTTACTATTTCAGAAACGGATAATTGTTGCGTCATTATTGCTGTTATGTTTCGTATTATATATGCCGTGTGTTTTGCCATAAAGCCACCCATTGGTATAATGTATCGCTGTAACATGAACCTATTAATCGTTATATACCCGTTTGTTTCGTTATTCTTACACATACATGTTGGAATTAGTAACTTGATTAGCCATAACCATGGTTAGCCGCTCAAATGATCCATTTCAATAGTCGAAGTCATGCTGAACCTCCCTCGGTCATTGAGTTAAGGCCCAAATAAATGCGACACTCTCGTATAGATTTATCTTACATGCTTCCTGAGTCGAGTTAGGATTTGAAACGCAACATTTGATTCGACTGAGGTTAAATAAAACTTTTTCTCTTAATTAGTACCTGGAATGAAACTACGTACTATCCTTGGCCATGCCTTTTGATTTCAAGTTGATTAGGCAACACTGTCCGTAACCAAAGCACTTATCGAGTAGATACATTTACAAAATTATGTTCGGAATAATTATTACTAGTTATTCGTGATCGATGAAATTTGCTTGGTGCAAAATTCCTTTCAGGAACTTTGCCGAGATTTCACTAGGATGTTGGTCGAGACGTACGCTTCGGATTAGAACCTTAAGCCACTTAGGAAATATTTCGCCCTGGCTGTTTCGAACCCACCCAGACTCACGAGTCTAGACAATTAAATGGCAACTTATCGAATAATTTTAGATCACAAATGAGTATGGATTTAAGCCTAAAAATACGTATTTTAGTTATTATTTCAAGGACAATTTTATAGGAGCCTGGAACAACCATTACCTTGTTAGGGAGAACCTTTGTATTCATTCATACGTATGCGCGTGAGGAAGAAAACGTTACGTCGTACCAATTTTAGGAGTCGTACCCGTCGTAAACTCACAAACTTGCACCTAAGTCAATTTATATTTTTGCTTATGTTGAACCCATGTCAATTGTTTAATGATAGCTTGGCTGAATTGCTATAACCTTTTGTATCATATCCTGCTCATTGTTTTGCCATATCAACTCGCGTATCTTATATACTAGCCGTTGATTCGGATGGGCAAAATCGGACCCGAAATTCCTCTGTGTATGCTTAGTCCCGCACCCGACTTTCACCCGCTGTTTCGCCGCACTTAGTTTACCTGAATTTACTGTTTAACCGGAGTACCCTAGTACCGACCGAGTCGTTACTCGAATGGCGCCTCGATAACTGATTCGTGTTATGTTTTTCGTCCCGTTTTCGAGTAACGTAAGCGCAGCTGTCGCTATGAAGGTATAGTTCACGCCGTGATTTAAAGCATCTGTGAGTGTCCCATGAAAAAGGCGTGACTCCGACATGTCTAATCCCATTCATTATCCCTTCGATTCCCTGATTCAATAACCATTCTAGCGTACCGTACTGTTGTTGTCTCAACAGTATTATCCTGTTCGATACACATGCCTGTATACGATTTTGGCTTATCAATAAATACTAAATCAAAACCCATGGTGTCCATGTGCTTTACTGACCGTTGTAGCGATACGTACTGAATGGGTTTGAAATCCGTCACCCTATCGACGACTCACGTTCAGGCTTAACGAGCTGAAAGTGCAAGCCTTAGTGTGACTCGCCGATACGTATTTGTGTTATTGAGTGAGTACGACTCGTAGCGACAAAGAAGGGAAAATTTACCGAACAAGCTTTCCCTGAACGTCAACGAAGGAAACCATGATCCGACGTTAGACGTATAGGGATTTGTCTTACCCTAGTGGGGCCAGTGGCTAAATAAATTAATCGTTCAGGAAAGTAGAGAATCCAATAAATGGAAAAAGTCTTTTGACACTTCCAGGTGGAACGATGATAGGGAATAGTGATATGGTCTCTTTGGCATTGAGCAGGTGACGGAGCCAACCTCCCTAGGAACCTCAAAGGTAGTACCGCTTAGACTACGTGTGCAACCCACCCGGCAGGATCAGAACACAGCCTGTGAAGCGCTCCTGCATCAGAAATTAGAAACCATTAGGTCCGCCCTCGAGGTTACGATAACCGGGGTCGTATGGGCATGACGTTTTAGAGGTACGTAAGGCAGCGGCGTCACGTGTTACACATGTAATATATATAGACATTGCTCAAGTTCCAAGACAACCAAACAAAAGAAAAGATTAATTCAGCAAATTGCCATATGAAACGTATGTAGGACACATAATTTAAGTAGGAATTTTTTTATCTTTAACCCTGACCCTGGTAAAGTAACCTATGTGCAACGCAGCCAGAAACTGCATACTTGGTAATGACTATATTTGTTGAAACTGTGCGAGCAGTATCAGAGTTTGTCGCATTTATAGCATGTTGATCAGAAAGTTATCATCATCATCTAGCTGAGGGCACTGGTTAACCAACACTAGCCTAAATATTATCTCTAACCACTGACCAAAAAATTATTGTGTACATTCTTTTATTTTCTTTTAAAACCATATAAACCAATAATTTCAAGTTTCCTATGGAGATGTAACAAACGTATGTCCAGTAAAGAGCAGCGATTGGAGACACAGCGAAAGTGTTCAGTCTACGCTCCAATCGTTAGAAGCACAATGAGCTTAACGCAATTTAGTATAGTGAAATGCATTTCATTGCTCTAGGTGTTCAAAACACGACATACTGATCGATAAATAAACGTTATTAGCTTCCTCATTCACTTCAAAGTTCCAGAGAGACAATAGTCATCCCAATAGATTAAGTTTAACGTGAAAGTTATTTTTCCGGTTCCGGACCCGGTTTAAAAAGACGGTTCCGCATCCGGTAAATTTCCGTTCCAAATATTGCCTGATACACAGATATGTACCATCGTGCAGGGAACTGTTGAACGGCAAATGATGTTGGCGATCACTTTTATTTTAGCTCTGTTGGTTCGCTATCTGATGGTCAGTTTATCGGCACTTAATATACCTTGTTTGACTTGCCCAGCGTGCCGGTATGCCAAAAGTTCAATTTATACGTATATAATAAAGAAGAGATGTGGTTACCGATATGGAGGAACATGTCAAGAGAACGGTGGATTTGACGTCCACTAATGATCGTTTAAACGATGTGGCGAATGGGTTCGCGTTCGGTAACATCATACTTCTCGACACAAATACAAATGAGCATACGGATATGTATAATATATGTTTCACTGCCTAAACTCGGCCTTTTATGTCTTTTAGTTTTACACAGCTGATGATATTGTATTAAGTGGTTAAAGATAGCGTGTGGTATCAATGCTGGACCCTCCATTATGTGGATGGGGGCTCCCCCACTCGGCGATGCTCCCACCCCATTCGTCAACCCACCCCCCCCCCCAAGTTCGCCACCACCCCACTCCATAAAATCCAACCATGTTTGATATTAATTTAGAACATACAAAAATAAAAATAAGTGGTGGGAAATACTCATATTAGTAGCCTCTGGGCGACTCAATACTGATAATGCCATAAGCACCGAAAATGTACACATGGCAAAAAAATTGGCCAAAGCCAGGCCAAAAATATGCTTAAAAATTGAAATTTCGCCGCTCAAGATTTTCTTTGGAAACAAACTTGCCCCACCTTCCTTAATGGAAATATTCCAATTTTTTGCGAAAGTGAAAAAGTCAGTAATGCATACCTTCTCGCCGTCTTCACACCTTCAAAATAGTACGTCGTGGTTCTGCACTAGCAGCCCCCGGTCCTACCTGAAAACTGTTCGGATATGGTGTTCCCCTACTCAGTGTTTGTCGTATTTTCTTGCGGTTTACAAGGGTATGTCATTTCGCACTAAAAATGCGTGTTTGAGCAGGCTGCTCTTCCTTTTGCCTAGGATTTTATCATAAATAGTCAAAATAAAAGCAGTAGTATTAAGTTTATATCACTTTTCATATTAGGACGATTATTTATGTCACCTCAAAATACCTGGGGTGCTAGAGGTCCGACCGGGGGAAGCCAAAATCAAACTGGGGAGCTGCCGTAATCCTATGCGGCCACTTCTTTTTTGTGCAGCGGTCAGCGTTTCATTTGTCTTATTCATTCAAGCGAAAACTAAACATACAGTCACGGACAGAAATAAGTGCCAAAAAACGAACGCAAGAACGGTTGTGTATGAGCGAACGTTACAACGTTCGTTTGCGTTTACATTCTTTTTTATTCAAATGCAAAAATACGTTATAAAATACTACAAAATTTTGTTTACCTTTACGTTCGCTCGCATTTTGTGTTAGTTTTTATGCACTTATTTTTGTTCGTGACTGAAATTGTTGCAGTTCCATAAAGTCTGTTTATTAAAATAGAGCAATTACTAACTCCTGCGGGGTTTTTATATGGGGTTTTGTAAGCAGCGACCCACAATTATAGTCACAGGTATGCTTTAAAGGATGACCTTATCGCGTTCTGCAATCTTGGAAACCTTTATCATCTCCATTAAAATAGTATAAAGCATTAGATTGAAACCCACAAATAATCACGACTGGTTCTTTGGATGGTGGTGTTGAGGGTTATTAGACATTACAGTACGGGTATACCGCTGCCATAGCTGCATTTTGATCATCGCGTCATCGTTTTCGACAGCCTCGATTACCTTTATAATTTGATATCAAACGTCTTCCGTAATTCCTTGAAAACCACTGAACCTTGAATGGTAAGGTCATAATTGTATTTTTCAGTATGTTGTCCTCAAAACAGGACACCAATCATAGATGTTTTGAACAGACGATCTCGATGACTTTTGAGCAACTCGAAAAGGAGGTCATGTGTGTGCTTTGAGAATGATGCCAAACATAAAGTGGTATATATTAGTGAACACATTTTTATAAATGAAACGCATCACCATTTGCAGCGACGTAAAACACCTGTATAAATGGATTTAACGAAATTATAGCAAACAAAATTGAAAACCACAAAATCATGCATGGTCTAAGGATGGGGCAAGAGTCGCAGGAGATTCAGTACCGTTACAGAAATGGTACGCTAGTAATTATAGATACGTTGGAATGAACCACATCATCCTTTTCTGGAATTATTAACCATAGAAAACCATTAAATAATACATGGTTGGATGGGGATGTGGCCTTCGGGATATGGAAAAAGATTACATCGATCTCAGATACTTTGAATAAACATTATCATCGTTTTTTGCTTCGATAACCTTTGTAGTTACACATAATGTTTATTACGGATTATATCAAGATTGTGATATTTAAGGGGGGTTTTGGTACACTATTTGGCGTTCCTATCTCCTTGTCTATAAATCTGTTGAAACAGCGTTTAAGAGCTCCAAAATTTTTGAAGTGACCATAATACTCATTATCAATTATCTCAAAAGCGCGATATTTAATGGAGTCCTTTTGGGACACTATTTCTCGTTCCTATTTCTTTATCCATAACTGTCAAAATTATTCGTCAACATTGTTCATGCTAATACAATAGATATATGCACTATTTTTAATATGAGCTCTGCGTTTTGAGATGTAGCTGAGTACGTACTCCCACCAGGTGATAATATTGAAAGGGGTACCTTTAACAGTGCACCGCCATACACGATGAAATTGCATTATGCGTGCTTGCTTCCTTCGCAAACTAAAGATATCGTGTCTTGTGTGTAAGATAAGGTTATTGTACCAAGGTGTCGAGAAAAACACGTTTTAACGTGTAGCATATTCATGCACAGAGTAGTGATACGGTTCTGTATAGCCGGTATCCAGGGTATATTCTACTACAACATACGCCGTTGCACTTACGATGTCGTTATGACACCGTCCTAGATGTAACCATATTATAGTAATTATGTAAATATTGCATATGTAATAATATCGACGTGACGCTGCTGCACTGCGCACTTCCCAGACGCAATGCCCATACGACCCCGGCTATCGTGACTTCAAGGGCGGACCTGATGGGTTTCAATCACGCGGATGTCTTTTCCCACGCGAGTCAGGCCCAAGAAACGACGGAGCTTAGCAAGCCGCAGGAGCGCTTCACAGGATGTGTTCTGATCCTGCCGGACGGGTTGCGCACGTAGTCTACGAGGTACTACCTTTGAGGTCCCCAGGGAGGTCGGCTCCGTCACCTGCTCACAGGCCAAAGAGACCGTACCACTATTCCCTATCCACGTTCAAACCGGGAAGTATAAAATTCTTTTGCACTTCCTAAAAATGGACACTTATTTGGTTTTGTTTTAGCCAGTGGCCCCCACTAGGGTCCGACAAATCCCTAGACGTTTAACGTCGGATCCGCGCGTATCTAATTTCCTAGTTTGGGTGCTCAGCGTGAGTCTAAAATTTTCTTTTCTAATGAGTCGCACCAGTCGTACCTATACACCAACAATGATTAATAAACTAATTTGTAATCGGCGAGTCACGCTCAGGTTTGCTTCTTCGATGCGCGTGTCAAACCTGAACGTGGGTCGTCGATCGGGGTGACGGATTTCAAACCCCTTCAATTCCTATCGCTACAGTGGGTCAACAAAACACTTACACAATTCGGGTTTTCAGCGAGCATTTATTGATGAGTTACACAAAAATTTACGGGTACGCGGACAGATACATATTGTACGGGCAGATACAATAGCGTTATGTCACATTTATAGCACGCTAATACGTAACAAGCAGAGCACCGGTTGGGGAGGGTCGCGGAGTCATCGCCTTTTTCATAGAACTCACACAGCTGAGTCAAAACACGGCATATACTGTGAAGCCTTATCTCATGACAGCTGCGCTTACCTTACTCATGCAAAAACAGTAGTGGGTCAAATTAGAGTTTGGCACCGGTAGGTGTTACGGTTTGTTATCGACAATATAAAGGCGCCATCGAAATAACTATTTGCTCGGTACTATGTTCATGAACAGGATGGGGTACTCCGATAAAACAATAGATTCAGGTAAGCGAAAGGCGGAACGGGGCGGGGAGACGAGCGTGCAACGGGACGTTTGCGAGACTTCATCTTGCTCGTGCAAATCACAAAATATGGTACATAATGATCAGGTGTTTAAATTCGCAAGTAGTAGCGATCCGGTTAACTTATGACAACACAACACAATAATGGATACAACAAAGTTTAAGGATACCATGACAAGAGTATGTAATATTCCTTGGTACGACTCTTAAGTTCTTTCTAGGTGCGCGACAACGGTACGATACTAAATTTTCTCCTACTCGCATACACACATACAAGTTTGAAATGTGATATAAATTTTTGTTCTGAAATATCCAGATACGCTACATAATTCCGATCCTTATTCTCCACAAGATTGCTCCACAAGCACGGTGGAATTTAGGTCCTGATTTTCATAATTCTTTGATCCGGGTCAAGGCAGGAACAAATGCTTCAAACACAACAACTTGATTTGTAACAACAGAGAAAAGGAACGATTGGGGCGGTCTAGGCTTTCGGACACTTACGGGGTCCCGGTAGACAGAAGTTGGGACCGAATTTTGAGCTTTTCCAATTACTAAATTTTGTCGCACATACTATACGGGTTGTACCTATGATTTTAATCGAAACGAGCACTATCAGTGGCGAGGCCTCGTGGGCCATCGGCATTTCTCTAATAACACTAAAGCCTGCTTTGATTTGACTTGAAAAAACGTTCAAAAACGAGCTCAATTTGGTATTAAAATTTAATTGTTGTTTCGAGCAATTCCTGCTCGACAAGACGAGGCGATAAACGAAGGCCCCGGTTGATAGGACAACCGTAGCCAGTTTTCTAGCTTAATCCTATTCGGTAGATATCCTCAGACTAATTTGTCTCCTAATTTTCGATCGAGATTTGAGCTTAAATTCCGTAGGGGCTGGAGAAAACCTACAGTTCGCTATCTCTTTCTAAATTACCAGCCTTTTTCGACGAACTTTTGCATGGATGCTGGGTTTGACCTTCTACTTCGAATTCCTAGGACCGGGTCAACGGTCCTCACAAAAATGGTCCGTCGGGCCGAGACCCGATAGACTCGAAGTCGCATTTGGCGACTTCGACAATCTTGAAATCCTAAAATATTTTCACTGCTAATACAACTTATCGACACTGGGAAAGATAATACTTTCCCTTGCCTAACTAAAATATGTGGAAAAGCAAGACCAAAACAGACTTACAAAAACAGTCTGTATTATGAAATTTGAACTGCAATTCGAGCAACTGTGGTGCGGGTCAGATCTAAACTACCTATAACTTTTGAACGGGCCACGGCTTTGCCGGGCTCAATAGCTTAAACGAAAGGCCTACTGGGCCTCTATATTTACCAGAAAAATTGTTAAACTTCCTGGAACCGATGTCCAGATATGGATGTGTAAAGTTTGGGTAAAAGCGAATCACTATCGGGCCGTCGGGTTTGTAATTCCGACATGATAAAGTTAAAGTTTATGATACTATCTTAAAGCAGACACGCTTGCGAAGAAACTGCGAGAGTTTCACCAAGATTCCTGAAGGGAATCCGTAAATATTTTAATTTTAATCTGGAACTGACAATTTTGATAGGGTCAGGTCACTTCCAGGCCATCGGGTTTAGCATTCCGATATGATGTTCGAACATTTTACCTATTAATTAAAAAGCTCGGATCCCCTTCGGGATCCGGATAGAATTTTGATTCGCTCACAGCAACAGTTCGTTAAGGGCACCGACTTTCCAACTTAGGTGAGTCGTCTCGCTCACGGGGCGATATATCAAGGTATCTAATTAAGCTCCAACAAGAAATTTGAGCAATCGGACGTTGCTGCTGACGCTATTCATCCTGTTAATAACATTGTGCCAGGTTCCTTACAGAAATCGATCCATAAATATCAGTTAGTTCCTAATAAAATAGCTGGACAGGCTCTCGTCCAGAGAAATCATAAAAACACTTGAAATCTTGAAGACCAGCTCAATCAAGTCTTAGATAAAACGTGCATGTCCAAGTATGACCGTGGATGCTTCGGAGTACTAGTCGAGGCGTCTGATTTAGTCAATATACTTCCATGTAAAATGTTTGTTTAACCTCGGTCGGCTCAGGGAATAGTTTCTAAAACCCTACCTCGACTCAGGGATTCATGTAAAATTTGTCTAGACGCGAGTGTCGCGTTTGTTTGTATCCTAACTCATGGACCGAGGGAGGTCCAGTATGACTTCGAGATTGATCCGATTGTGAACGGCTAACAGTGACAGCGGATCCTTGGGGCGAGCTAGGACGGGCAGGTCTATCATGTAAAAGAGAAGTGTGGACAGGGGAGGCAGAACACTATACTCTGATACGCGTACTACCGTGCTGTTCCATCCCACGGATTAACTATCGAGCTTTGAATCTACCTGTCGAAGGTATACGGTTACCCTAACCGCCTCCCTGTCCACACTTACAGTCCTTCTTTCCACGGTCGTCGTCCATCGCACGCGTCCATCCATCCACGAACCAAAGCGCAAAACCAATCGTAAATATTAAGCAATCAATAAGCAAAAACACTGGAAAACCGAAGAGCGCCAGAGCCGGTCTGCAAAACGACCGAACTCTGCGCTGTCGAAGTCATACTGAACGCTGCTTTATTTGTGCAGTTCTGCTTTTATACTGGAATTTGAAATTTTGAATTATTTGGGCCGTTAGAGTGCTTATTCAGCACTTTTCTTCGATTTTCTGATTTAATATTGCCCAATTAAGCAAACAGTCTTATCGGTCGAATTCCGATCATATTTTCGGAAATTTCGGACCGATTTTATTATGAAATTTTATATAATAAATATAATTTATTGCCTTGTTTACGGCAAATTTATATAAACTCTTAAGCTTAGTATGAAACTTTTCTAGAAATTTCTAATAAATGAACCTTTACAGAAATTCGATATTTAATATATAGCGGCAAATCAAAACCTTCTAACTTTGCACAGAGTTTCCAGCAATTCAAACAAACTGCATCTTGTCGAGTCCATTACAAACCACCAACTTAATATCAACTACATATCGGCTTGATATAAACTAAATATTAGCTTAAAAGGTCAAATCGGTGAGCACAAAGCAATATATTTCGTCTGCTGTACGACAATTACTTTAATATAAAACTCCCAATTTACTATGAAGCTTGCACTGAGTACTAACAAGAAATTTCTGCACGTCTCCCTTATTGAAAGCTACTCTATATAGATGTACACATTACAGTTAAGCCCGGGAACAAGCTTGTTTGTTTGGTAAATTGTCTTTGGTGGTCCACGTTGATTTTAAATTTTCGAGTAAAGTTCGTATCCTTCATATAAATGCCATATTAACTTAATATAAAACGCGGCTGTACTAGTATGTTTATTTAATGACAGAAAACTCTTCGCGATCTTAATATTAAATAGTACAGGCCCACACTAGCCTTATATTGGTCTCTGCTGATAAGAAGTTTGTTGGATTCGAAACCACCTAGCTGAAGTTCGCTTACTTGCAAAGTTTTATATAAAGTCATCATCAACTCACAAAATTATAAAACTCCACACACATACATATACGGGATTGGGGTTAGACGACGCGGCTAATGTAAACAAAAGAAAAGAGAAGCGAGCAACGAGAGGGAAAAGAGGGCGCAGTCCCTTCGACGATGGCCAAAGGACCATAAGGGACCCGGATTCGGACTCAGTAGGTCCGTCCGGTCATTTTAGTATGTAACAGGACCGTATTCGGTCTACAGGGGGGAAAATAGACTCTTGGGGGAGGGTCCATGCCAAAATTTCCAAAAATCGGGGTGTTTAAACGGTTCCCCTGAGTTCGGGGAGCACTTTTCTGGGGTGTTTTATACCTTTTTGGGTTCGTCCCGACACGGGGAATCCAATGAGGGGCGACACGCCGGTCGGGGCGTTATTTTGAAATCTTCTTACGGGGTACCCAAAAGTGGGCGCATCTAGACCCGTCCGGGCTCAAATGAAAGCCTCGGGTCTGGGGTTTCTAACGGTACCACTCCTACGGTTTTCTGTCCATAATTCGTCGAATTATTTAATTAAATGCATTTTACCGGTTGACTCGTATACTAATTTGTCCCTAATTCCGTGGATCCGGATCGGATTTCCACGAAACCGGTCTCATTCGAAAGACCGTAAAATTTGCTATAATAAATGTTAAGTACAAAATTTCGGAATTCCCAACGGTTCCGGAGTTATGGACCGGAGCCGATATTTTCGGCTTCTAAATTTCATAAATTTTCACAATTTTTACTTTTGTTGCTTATCTCACCCAGCGAAATTGAACGCTGGTAGATAATATTTCTTAAAGTTATACAACTTACCAGTGTGGCGAGCACTGGTAAACTTTATATTTTCGGTTTCCACTTATAATTTTCAAGAAATTGTTTCGATCGCTGTTCGCTCTCGAGCGGACAGCCACATTTTTGTAGTCCTCATTCGTGAGGACGGTCGTGACGGATGTCCGTCACGGCCAGTATTTCCTATGAAAATTTGCAACTCGTTTTGAGGTCCTACCGCTCGGGGTAGGGCAATTCCTACGTAGTCTCTTATTCCGGGTTTAGCGGGGAGTCGTACCGTCCTAAAATTTCCTACGAGATCGCGTATGGCAAGGGCTCGCCATACTCAAGTTCTGTACCTATAAAAATCTCAGTTCGCGTGCGCAAAAATCCTAAAATTCCTTCTAAAACATGTCAAAGACGTTACACTCCTCTGATCATATTCCCAGCCTAAAATTATGAAGATACACAACAAAGTATGACAATCAGAGCATATAAATCATGGTCGAACGCAGGCGCTTTTATGGCCTGTTCGACCCAATAAAACGATACAATCATAACACAATACGGGCATAGTACGGTATACGGCAAAAACAATGGCGGCGCTCTTACGGCCGCAGGCAATAACAATAGATGGTATGAACAGAGTACAATAATTAATTAACAATTTATATCCCAATCAAATTGTCGAAACTTGTACCTGAAAACATGTATAGACAACAATATCAATTCCACGGCACACAGTTATATCATACGGTCATGGTAACATATCGAAAATGTGCCTTTATGGCCATCAAACGAATAACAATAACGATGATAAGGGTACATAATTCAACTATACATACAGGGTGCCTTTATGGCCAATAGAAAATGATGCAAATACTAATATATATGTACCAAAGCGTGCCATTGGGGCACTATAATCAATATGTACATAGCTGAATATAGACATCTGCACAAACGATTACGATTCTTCAGCAATTATTACTTTCCTGAAATGGCAACGGTAATACCCATCTTGATCAAAACATGTCGGCGGTGCAGGCCGAAATACTAAAAAATACGAATCATTCACATGGCGGGACTATTTAGATCTGGTTACTCCGTTCGCTTATATATATATATATAGATGGTAGGATTGAATTTGTTCCAATTACATACGTATATACTTTGATTTTAGTTCTGTTTCACTTTTCTACGTATATACCCGATGATTTCTGATTTATCGTACTTATAGCTATATTGATCTTACAAGTTGTTCCAAGTACTAGTTCGCGTATATACTGTGGTTCATCGTTTATGCCAATTAGGCGATCTCCATATGAGGTGACAACAGGGTTTTATGGTCAACGTGTGTATATATAAAGAACTCAATATATATATTCGCTTGTGATTAATTGATTCTGCTCACTTAACTGTACGTATTGTAAGGCGAGGGTGGGTTCCGTACCCTTTTGGGCTATTCCTGTCGGGTGTTCCGGGTTGGGGAGAAACTGGTGACTGAATTCGGAAAAGTTGGCCACTATACACGTGGTCATGATTATTGGGGAACTTGATTAAAAGTTGACCATTACGCTATGGTCGGGATTTTTTGTACACGGAAAAATGTTGTCCATTACACTATGGACGGGATTTTTTGTATTCGGAAAAAATGTTGTCCATTATACTGTGGACGGGGTAAAAAATGTTGTCCATTATATTGTGGACAGAATTATTGGTGGTCGAAAAATGTTGACCATGGCACTGTGGTCAGATTTATTTTTATTCGAAAAAATGTTAACCATTGGGTGTGGTCAGATTTATTTTAAATGTTGGCCATTATCGTGTGGTCAGGATTTTCGTAAATGTTGACCATAGCTGTGTGGTCAAGATTATGGGTTTTCGCTAAAAGTCTGCCATTAGGCTGTGGTCAGGATTATCCACCTCGTAACGATCCGTAAGGATCTGTTACACATACATTTTTATTTATATTTATACATTCACTGTAAACCGATTTGGCATAATTTTTTGCAACAGAAAAGTCCTATCACCTAGTACTTTGCTGCTATATTGAATTGCTGACGAATGGAACCAAAACATTATGCCAACTAGATATTGTCTACGCTACCAATAACAGCATTATTGACATTTCCAATTTCTTTACTGACCTTAACAGCATTGTTTAAGACGCCGGCTGTTAACTATTCAATTTTAGCCAAGATGAACAAGACAGTCTCGTCATGACGTTGACCGCAAAAGTAACAGAACGTATGGCTGAACTTCGAAGCATTGAATGCACAGAGCAAGATATAAAGCAACTACCGAAGGGCGGTATTTCCGCTTATGGTAATAGCACGCCATCTGTAGTTAGCAAGTGCAGTGATCGTGAAGAAAAAGAATCTACAACTGTAGCGGAAAATCGTGTATCTGAAAGTAAGTTGTGCAGTTTTCATTACTCAACTAAAATGTATGGAATTGTGTACTGTACATTCAGAATTGTAACTGTTCTAATTGTTAGTAACCTATCTCATCTCCAAGGTGGTGAATTCTTAGTAATGAATTATGTAGTTCACTCCTATAACTCGAGCTGTTGCGAAGACATTTTTGTTTTTGTTTATTTTGGGTTTGAGGGGCCGCCCCTTGAAACCCCATATTAACCCAACACTGTAGCGTAACTGATGACAGTAGCAGCAAACTGTTCGCAGCTACATAGAAGATGATAATTGCTTTAAAAAAAGAGACCAATAGTGCCAGTATTATGTATGTAGCTCGAGCGGTTACGGAGATATTGCTATTTCCGTGTATTTTGGGTGTCATGGTTTCATTAAAACCCATTTTGACCCAACTCTTCAGCATAAATAATTATTACGAACAGTTATACACAGTGTCACAGTCGTATAGATACTTATTTTCAACTCTACAGAATGAGCAGAGTTTGACTCAGATATCTACACCGGTTGTCGGCATGCAATAAATAGCGATAGTTATCGAGCCTCATCGCGACCCATCCCTACTTTATTAGCACCGGTTTTTTCGGGATGAAGATGTCGAAATCGACCAAAATTGAGTTATGCACGGCACTCTAGAAACCAATAACTTATATTGTGAAATTTCATCACTGTATGACTAATAAGAACTCATCGCTTCGCTTGTTTCACTCAACACACCCAAATCTCAATAACAGCAGTATCGGAATAGTTCAATGCTTGACTTCATCATTTATTCGAAAATTTGCTAGATTTGTATATAAGGTTTTGTACAGCACGCAATATAATGGCTAAAGTGCCGGCTCCTACGCCTAGGCAGACAATAATAGCTGCACAGTACGATATTTAATATTAGTGTTGAGAGAGGACAGATTTTGATGTTTGAAGTCTCATTGAACATTGACACATGATACATATTAGTTTAATAATAAGCATAATTATGATACACGTAAATATTGATAGAATGTACTAGACGGTGCAAAATCGTTGTATGTTGATTATTGGTGTTTACATCAAAAAATTTGGATAGTGTGGCTTTATTCATTTGCTATATGTTAGTAAACGTAATGACCGCGGTTAAGAAGTTTGAGGTTTCTGAAACTAAGAACCATCTTCAACTGTGCTATTTTAGGTTCTATTGTTACACAATATTAAATTTTGGAACCCGAAGAACCCGTTTCCTGCTTGCACAGACAGTCTAAGGATGTCACATGGTCAGAAACAATAAGGTAGAGATTATAAACATTAAAATTACGTCAAATATTTACTGGTTCTCGAATGTTACTTACAATAAACAAACGTACTGTTTCACACTTTGTCTGTTTAGCAATGTTTTCGTTTTGTCGAAGTATCTAGCGCCGAGTTCTACAGAATACATTTCTTTGCGCAAAAGCTACATATTTAATGTTGTTGGATTTTAACGACGAAATAGACGACCGTCTTCGCTTTACGTGCACCAAATTCTTATACATCGTTCACTTTACAACTAACTGAAGGGGTAAATAAAAAAGTTTTCCGGAATATACTGGGTGCTGATGCAGTACCCACAAAGTTAACAATTTGTGAGTGGCCATAAATTCTATGCACCAAGTAATTTTCATGGTGCAATCAAGGGTTATTTTGAGTTTTGTCCGACAAATTTTATCCACCTCGTTCATTGTTTAAGTGGACCAACTATTATAATGCCAATTGATACTGTAATGAAAGCTTGTAGATTCGGTTTGTAAATCCGTGTCAATCTAATCGTTCTTTCTAAACAACGTTATTTGAGTTCCAAAGCGGATAATTTTTGTATTTGCTCTATTTCAGCATGTTCGTTTTCAAGTGTCAAGGAAAAATGTAACGAGTGCACAAATAAGACGTCTGTCGTAGATACCGCCGGTCAGCTGGCGTCTTCAAAGGTGCGGTTGCTTTATGAGCTATTTTCTGTTCAAAATTTTAAGTCAGGTCCATGGTCGTCGACCCGGTGGTTATTTGGGTTGGACCCCTGCCCCGCTCCAGAACATAAAACGTACAGGTCCGTCGTCCAAGCGCGTACATGGTATCGGCGTTAGAAGGCCAGGGGGTATTCAGATGCTTTCCCCTGATCTTTAAGTTTTCCTCATAATTTTCTCTAGCCTTAAAGTTTTTTGTGATTTGGCAAAAAAATATTTTGCGCGCCTTCGGCGGTGAAGAGTGGTGTGCAAATATACGTAAATTCGGTGAGGTGGAGGCAGAGCTTGGGATTTGGGTGCAGAGCCTCTGGGGAGTGCAGAGATTCGGGGGAGAAGGGGATGGTGGAGTGCGGAACCTCGGGGAAGGAGTTCGTAGCCTCGGAGGAGGAACATTGCCTAACATCAGGGAGGGAGGCGGGTGCGAAGCATCGGAGAGCTGTGGGGTGACAGGCTTGGTCCTCGCTCCCACATTTGAAAACAAATCGACGCCCTTGGTCCCGTCTCATTATTCAACTCCACCACCAATTAACATGAATGCTAATTGTGGCTTCTTGGAGAGAGCCATGATACCCTGGTTCGATGAAACTTCTCAGGAAAACGTTTTTGAGAGAGGCGACGAACTCTTGTTTCGACGAGGCTGCTCGACAAGACACTATATATAGTGATAGTCACAACTGAATCCGCCTGAGACTGGAGCTGTATGACGCCTATCGTGTTCGGCAGCCGGGCTTACTGCTCACAGACGAGCATGCAGACACTGACTTTCACTATTCCCTTAAAAAAATCATCTTCGACAACGAAGGATTACCGCCATATATAGTGATATAGATCTAATAGGTTTTTGGCCCCAGTTACCCCGTAAATAGGGCTACATAAATGATGTTAGTATTTAGGTGTAAATAAATCTCGTGGAACGGCGTTGTACGATATGTAGTGTGACCGAAGGCAGCTACCGGTTGACGAGATACTGGAAAACTGTCGATTTCAGAAATTAATCATTAGGTTTCGTTTTTCTCTTTATTTTGTCTATCAAGCATTAACGTGTCAACGATATTGTCTGATAGTGTTAAATTTGGTACCAATCGACATGTCCTGAGCCAGTATCTGGGCGGAACTTCGTCGATTTTCGATATTCTAAGGTTGAGCCGAGTTATGGCCAAAAACGGCCAAATTTGACCCATTTTCAGCAAAAAAGTCTATCCTTTAAATTTTTGGAGGTGCACTAAATTTTTGTCTGTTGTTTGAACTTTTTTGATTGAAATAAAACCTTGCCAACTTAACAAAATTTTTTCGTTTGCTGTTTGGGTAGAATGGATCAAATTAATAAAAAGAGTTTTTATTCTAACATTAAAAATGGCGGTCTATTCTTGTGTTGAAAATGACATTACGCATTTTTGACACTTTGGTCCGATTTTGATCATTTTTTCCGATTTACGACTTTGAGTGAATATATCTCGCGAAGTAAGATAAAATTCTAAATTTCGTGCGAGAAGTTTTTCGTGTTTCCTCGAAGAGTGCGTTAAAAACTTCCTTGAGATATTTTCATTGCTATTAACTTATTATAACTTCATATTAACTTCACTGCTAGCTAAGTGGTTGTGATATGATTTTGATCGGATTTAAGTTTTTAGACCCAGGTTTTGTCTAAACTGTTTAGCTATAATAAATAGCTGAAATACATTTTGTCTAGATACCGCATCTCTGGCGTTTTGTTGGGCTCCGGTGACTCTCTAACACGCCCCTTGGAACTCCTCAGGTTACCTGAAATTGCCCAAATTGCATTTTATGGCCTAATGTAGGTGTTTATAGCTGGTTTCGCCCACGCTAAAAGTAAACTTGATCAAATTGGGCACTCTAGCGACTTTGTGAGCACTATATTGAGTACCTACAAACCTTACTATACACCTAAAATTGGGCTATTTTTGTCGTGTCACATTTGTTACATCTGAAAGAGCTTCATGTCAGTAAATTTATTTTGAAAATTAATTTTGTTCTATAGGTAACGCCAATGCATAGTGACATTTCCCACTCTTCGGATATTGTACTGTACTGGACCTTGTAATAATGACTTTACCATGGCTCCAAAAATTCGATTTTGCGTATCTGGCTAACGGCCAAAGCGCGAGAAAGTCCGTTAAAAAGTAATCAAATTGAACACTCTAATAACTATGTGAGCACTATTTTGCTACTTCAAATCTTGCTATACCACTAAAATTGGGCTAAACGTGTTTCCGGGGGTCCAACAATTGGATTTTTCGTATCTGGCTCGCCCAAAGTACGATTTAGGTCCGTTAAAAAGTAAACCTGATATAATTGGGCACTCTGGTGACTGTGTGAGTACTATTTTGACTAATTACGGACCTTCCTATATCCTTAAAATTCTGCTAATCGTGTTTCTGTGTGTCCGAAATGGGATTTTTGTATCTGGCTCGCCCAAAGTGCGATTTGGATTTGTTAAAAAGTACACTAAATTGGACACATGTAGGGCCTACTTGGGAATTGGCAGCATGCAGAAGTTCGAAGAAGTGACAAATTTTGTGACAACAGCCAATGAGCCTTTTAATTTTACTTATACTATACACGCGATAATGTTACACATATTGTTTCACAGCCTGATGAAGGCTAAATCTGTGGACTGAGAAATTTCGAAAACAGTTCGGTTTTGGTTTCGCGTTGCAGGTTGATTAAGTTTGCGGTTGCAGCCAGTTGTATTTTAATTTAACTATGTAGTAATTGCTCGTCTTAAGTTGTTAACAAAACAACGGTTGGTAAAGACGTTCCGCAATAAAACTACAACTTTCAAGAAAATTATAACAAAAAAATTTACGATATAGGGATTTAGTACTTACCTAGTTAGCTGCTGTCCACGTAAGTACAATAATTGTATTCATCGTTGTAGACATCTATCAGAAAAATCTGTAGGCTCAAAATATATATACCTAACATACAATTAATAGAAAAAATACTAAAATTTCACAATTTTGTTACCGAAATTTAGCATTTATAGCATCATGCAACACTTCAAAAGGCTAACGAGATATCCATTGTACTTTCAATGAAACCAACGTGCTTAACGGGTTAAATCACCCTACTTGCCCATCCTTCACACCCAACAAACAAGATAATCATTAATGGTTTATTTATATTATTTTACGTTATTGATAAGAGCAGGTTACGGTTCCAGAAAAAATTGCTGTTACGGTTTCGGTTATTCACTAATATACATTGATGCGATATAAAAGCTTTTCTGCAAAAAATCACCATTATCAGGTTTAATATTATATTGAAGGTTAAAATTCCGCCACCAATGCTGGAAGAAGGTGAGATCTCAGACGATGAAGAAGTAGATAACGGTCACTGCTTTACTGAGCAGCACCATCGTTCTGGTGATGTTGACACAGACGAACGGTTGATGGCACTTAGCCATTTGCGTCATCAGGCTGAATCAATTGCTACCATAGGCAAATATTTCAGTTGTGCGACAACGGAAGTTGCTGGTGAAAATTTACAGCTAGAAGATATGGATATAGAAGATATTGCTGACAGCGACCTTGTTCATAACGGCGCGGCATCGACACACGGTAGTGGAAGCCGTGGTGTTAATATTGCACAAACTATCGAATATAATAAGCTGGAAACGGCTCGATCATCTCGAGGCTATCAATCAGTGTCATCCGATGTGTCTGCTAATGAACATAACAGTACTATTCGTCGTCGTAGCAAGTACCGAACTACGTCAAATATAAATTTTTGCGAAGATGTAGACGAACGAACATTTCACAAATTTGAGGAGCATCGTTCTGAAGCGCTTGAAAGCGCTCATAATCAGCCTGACACATCTTTTGACGAAGACCAGAAAGCTACCACCAGAAATTTAATCGATGACGATTTTGGCAAAATGCTGGTCGACTATCAGCGTGAGCGAGGATATGTTGACGGTTTGTCTAGTGGACGCATCTGTAACACAGACAAAACATACAGCAATACAGTGGATTATGGCCCATCCCGTGTTAAAAATTCTCAAAGAAATAAACATTGTTCAAATGGTTCGCCTACTGCGGAAATATGTTCAAATCCAATAAGCTGCAACTTTGATGCAGAGTATAAAACTAGCGTCAATAATGGCGAATTTGAATATAAGCGGAATAACGATAACACCGTATTTCATAACTATCCGGTTGTACTCAGTAGCAGGAACGGAAGTCGTGGAGAGTATGGTATACAACCGGTTGAAGATAGTTGCCGATCCAAGGAAAGTGGTTCTTATTCCGACAAAGTATGTAAACTGTTGCTATCATATAGAATTGTTTGGTATGCTGTGCTGTGGTGGCAATATTGTCTTTTAAAAATATAAAATAAGCATAATCAAGGCTGCGTAAAGGGACGAGCATGACACTATTCTGCACTCTAATGTTAATTCTGGTCTGTCAGGATTTTGTTCTAGTGTTAGATGTGCTGAATTACTGGCCCAGATGTACGGGGGTTAGGTCAGGCCCCTTGGTTTTGAGGGTGGGCAGGTCGGGCTTCCATGCATTTTTTCTGTTATAAAACCGACCTCTCTCAAAACTGTGGATTTGACCTGCCCTCAAAAACCTGGCACTCCTGTGTTATGCCCTATTTATATGATTGATTACGCTCTATTGGTACAACTCTGCTGCGTTTTAGTTATCACTAAATTCACCGAAGCCAAAATTTAGCCAGGGGCGATAACTAACAATCTAATACACAATACTCATTCACATTGCCAGTAATATGCTATGTTGAAGCGTGGCGTCAACTGTATCAAGAAGCAGCTAGTATTTGCGAATTATTGAAGGGGATCGGACGAGCCAGCGGAGGTTACTCAAACAGCATTCAACTTGTGCAACTAATAGTTTTTGTGTCAGTTGCCTGTATGACCTGTCAATTTTTATGTTAACCACGGGTTGAGACAAAAAAACTTTGTCAGGGGTCATTGAACCAGGTGGCCCAGCGGCCGAACCGACGTGGCACCGCGATTTTTGCCAGAAGCCCTATCATCACCCCAACAATAATTTATCAGCCAGTAACATTAAATTTTTTTTAATTTTGTAACTAGACAAAAGTTGGATATAAAGTCGGACAGTGTAGTTACTTTTTAGCACTGTTTGGCAGGGACAAATCGTATCCATTGTATCAACTAGTAGCTTGTCTTATCGCCAAGGTGGTGAATTCTGAGTGTTGAATGTGTAATTTAGAGAGAATTGCATAGATATATTGAGCATTAAATTACAAAAGTAGCCACTGAATATCAGTAACGTTGCAGGAATATTCGGTTATTGTGCTCGTGATATTCAGATACACAGAGGATAAATATTGATCTACAAAAGGAGACCAAAAATACCTATATAGCTCTAGCGGTTAAAGAGATATACCATTTTCATGTATTTTGGGCCCCATGGGGCCATTGAAAACTCTTTTGACCCAACCTTGCAGTGTAAATATCGGCAATAGCAGCGCATCATTTGCAGCTGCATAGAAGATGAATTGACCATACACACCCATATAACTCGAGCGGTTGCGGAGATATTACCATTTTCGTGTATTTTGGGTTTAACGGGCCTATCGTAGAACCTTATTTGACACAAATCCTGCATTCCAAGAGAACCGCGTAGTAAAGGAATACAATCAGATTTATAGCTACTTATATCTCTACAAAATGAGCCCAATTTGACTCCGATATCTGCACCGATTGTCGAGTTACAGTAAGTAACGTGATTTTCTGGTCCCCTCGGGACCCGAGCCGAGCCCCGTTGGCCCGTTTTTTCGGGCGGAATATGTTGGAATTGTACGCCGCGCTTAACCAAAGGCCAGAAACAGATATTTCACGCATTCAAATGAGCTATCGCTCGAGTTAATCCGCCCAGCCCCAGCTGAGCTATGCGTGTCACCCAAAAAACCCCAGAATCGGACACCATCGAAATTTATCACTCTAGCAGTCGCTTCGCATTTTCATTCGCTCACTCAGAATCCAAAAATAATGTAATATTCCATTGTGACAAAAATACTATACTAGTGGTACTGCACAATAATTTTAATTGAATCGAATTTTTAGCTTAATAATGGAATTTCAGTAAAAATTTTGTCAAAAGTTTTGTCAACCACGGGGTGAAACAAACACTTTGCCATCGGTCATTAAACCAGGAGCCCGCAAAATTTTGCGTGGTTCCAACCTGGGTTGCACCCGTTTTTGTCAGAAGGCCCTATCGCCACCGCAGCAATATTTTACGAGCCAGTAATATTAAATATTTTTTGAATTTTGACACTTGAGAAAAATAAAATTTAAAGTAGAAAATGTAGTTACATTTATCACTATTTGGCATGACAGAGCGTATGCTTTGTATCAAATATAATGTAATATCCCTTTATCGCAAAAACACTACAGTCGAAATCATTTTTTGAAATTTTTATAGAGTACGTCTTTGAATCTTTTTAAGAGAAATATCTTTAAAACTTCAGAGATACTTAAATTTCACTAAAACATTTTTAAATCAGATTTATGTGGGATTTCGTAGAAATATGATTTATGGGAATCATATAAAATATTCATCTGTAAGTGCAAAGAAATAATTCGTTCAATTTAAAAATAACATTCTTGAAAACTTGAAATAGGCATTTTACATAATACGTAAAACAGAGTTACGTGAGCGAAGTTTTTAATAGCGTTCAATTGAGTGAAAATTCTGTTTATCCATCGGTGACACTCGTATTTTTTCACTACAATAATGCATTTTCGCAGGTATTCTTAGAAATGTAGTTGTAAACATAGTTTTGTGTTTGCGGTCTGCAACGATTTTCTACTCAAATTTTTGCAAAACCGTTACGGATAGAAAGTTTTTTTTTACTTTAACAATTCTACTCTAACATTTTAGCTGTTATAACTATTATCAGAGGCTCGGACCGAATATTGGAGACCATCATAGCCATCTTCTGTCCGCCGACGTTTTATAGTAGAAGGTGTGTGAAGCCATGATTGCTGAGCGAGTGGTACCACTGCAAGCAAGCGACGTTTATAATCACAGATACGTTCGAACGAATCAACTCATCATTTTTGGTAGCCTCGAAAACTGTTATATTTGCCGATCTAATGAATTACAGCGTTAGACTGAAACCCACGAAATCGTGCGTAGAGCAAAGGGTTCCCAGGGAATGCAGCGTCATGCCAAAAAATATATATTCAAATGAATCATGTCATTGTTTTCAGCATCATCGAAACCCCTTCGTATAACCACAAATGCAACAAATTATAACATTTAGTTGAAAATCACTGAATGATGTATCGCTCAGGAGGTATCATGAAATACAGTAACATTCCAAAATGTCTGCATCGGTCACAAATACACCGAAATAAATCATTTTATCGTTTTCAGCATCCTCGAAAACTTTATAATCACAAATGCAAAGAATTATAACCTTACGTTGAAAATCACGGACTAATGCATGGCTCAAGGGAAGCGATACTCCAAAGGCATACAGTACCGTTGCAAATATAGTATAAAGAGTACTTCAGTCACAGCTACACTCAAATAACTCAGTTCATCGTTTTCAGTATCCTCGAAAACATGTTTCTAATCGCAGATGCACCAAGATAATATATGACATTCCTTCGAAAATGATAAAATTATACATAGTTCTTGGGTGGTGGGGGTAGCTGGGTTATACAGTAATATTATAAAAAGGGCACATCGGTCACAGATACTTTGGAATGAATCATTTCATGGTTTTCAGCGTCCTCGAGAACCTTTGTAATAACAGATGCAACAAAACATAACAGTACATCGACAATGACTAAATCGCATGGTTCTTGCGGAGAGGGGGTTCCAGAGGATGCAGTACCGTTCCAAAAATTCCACGGTGATCAAAGCCACGTTCAAATTAATCACTCCTTTGTTTTCAGTGAGTCCGAAAGCATTTATAGTGATTGTATAATGATTATTAACCATTATCCTAGAAAAATGATATGTAAAGTGTTAAAGTGGTTTTTTTGGAACCCTATCTTGTGCCTTATCTTCCTATCGCGAGTCTAACAAAAAATCCAGTCAAAAAAGTTATAAATCTTACAAAGGCGAACATAAAAGATATGCGATATTTTTTGGTACGAGACAAGTGGTTTGCGACAACTAAAAAGGTATTTTGTCTCAGCTACAAAATTTGATGGATACCCTCTTTAAAGGGTGACTACTTCAGTCGGGTTGCATAGATGAAACCGATGTGCGGTCACGGGCCAAACTATAAGCTGTCATGTGCAAAAGAACCATGGGAATATCTTCATTCATTCCTGAGATATTTAGAAAAAACTATCCGGACAGACACTGTCAAATATATCAGTGCCCACACACATAAACGCTTGCTAGCGGTACAGTTGTAACATTGGACCGAAAATGGCTGGAAATCAGAACATCGAGAGCTACAACGTTCCAGCTAGGTGTTTTTTCCGGAGTTGTGGACATAAATAAAAAGAAACTTTGCGCGAACATATTTGGTTTTATTTCTGTCCGTAACTGTATGTTTAACCCGCGTTATAGTTCCATTCTCAAATAGTCATTTGTTGTGAAACAGCAAGATAAGCGGTGTACCATACCACAAATATAGCTACAAATTATCCTGGAAGGAACTCTGATCTTGGTGCCAAACTGTTAATTATTCTAGCTGAAAATGTAAGAAGGCAAATTGGGCACTAGACTTATGTGGAAGCTGTACAGTGCCGCTGTCGTGTTTCTAGCGAGCAGTCATAGCATGCTATACTGTTGGTGCGACCAGCGGTCGTTGATGGCCTGGTGCAATATGCATAGGCTATAGGGGCGAAGCAATATTCTATCTGGAGCTCATGAATTTTATTTTTGTACCGTGTATTTTACGGTGAAGCTATTTACTATGAGGATATATCTCTATGTACAACTCTGAATCTCATATGTAACATCCTAAATGTTTATGCAAATTTAGTTTTAATGAAAATGTCTCTGGATATAATTTTCGGAAGGTTCACCTGACCCTCAACTTGGCCACATCACCTAGGGCCATGAGAGTGCCATAAAAATGTTGGAACTTTGCCAGAATCTACTTCCGTAATTGGAAGTTTTTTTCATGATGTAGCGTTCTAAAATTTTGCATATATATATTAATAAAGGTCTTGTGCTATTCGGATATATGTGTGTACGGAACCCAGCTGAAGACTAAACCACACAGGCTGTAACTTAAAAAATTTATCAGTTTTTTACTGTTTTAGAGATAACAGTAATAAAGAGTTTCTGTATAAACACTTTAGTCATCCCATTCTAGCTAAGTTTGGATTTTTAATAGATATGTAATATACTTGTTATTATGTTCCACAAGCGACGCCAAAGCTGTAAGGGCTTTGCACGTTTGATGAGCCCATCCAAATTTAGAATTATTTACAATTCTGTCCATCTGTTGTATGCGAAAGCATCAAAAAGAGTCTAAATTTATGTTCAGAATGAGCAGTTATTACCACTCAGTAGCGCCTTCAACGAGCAATTAACGATGCAAAATGCCTTTTCAAGAAAGAATAACTAAAGTTAGCTATAGTCACGTTCAACCTTTGATGACCGAGGATAACGTCCCCCAGATAATGCAAATGAACAGCACGAAACGCACTGCGCCTCTCTTTTAAGCTTAAAATTCCTTTGGTAAAGGTAATGGGTGCGTGCTTCCGCTTGTTATTCTCTTAATGTCCTTACTTTCCGCGTCAGACATGAAAGACTGAACGATTAATCTCAAGTGTTTTGTGTGCTTTCTTTGTTCTGATTCAAATGGTAACCTGCTGTTTCGGTATTTGTCTGGGCTTTAGGATGGGAACAAAACCGGGAAACAAAATTTTTATTACTGAGCTCAGGCAGCGACTCAAGATCTGGTGGCGACCAGTATATTCAGTTCTGCTTATTAAGCCATTAAATGTACTTAAGTACTTTTTGTGCCGGACATTATGAACCACTGAACGGTTAATCTCAAGTGTTTTGTGTTTCCTTCTTTATTTTGACGCACACGACAAATTACTGTTTCTGTATTTCTCTGGGTTTAGTGATGGATCACACCGGAAAGTGAACTTTTTATTTTTGATGATTTCAGGCAACCTGTGAAAATCTGGCGGTCAATATTTGCAAAACTAAAGTGAAAAATCATTCAGTGGTATCATTTAGACGCGCCGGTCTCATACCTATACCAAACCCAACTACGGTGACGAAAGATTGTGAAGTTATTTCATGCGGTCCCATTGAACAATTACGAACCGGCGATTTCAAATGCTCACCATCTTTTAACATGCATTCAGGTATGCTACTACGAAGTCAACGCGATTTACTGCGGGATCAAGACCGTAATGTAATTGTACCGCCGCTGTCATTGAAGGAAACAGAACTTGAGCAAGACGAGCCAAAATTGCGAAGTTTATTTACGCCTTTTGACGCTGATAATATTAACCCCTCTACATCCACTGAAATGTTAAATCGCAAACGGCCGCTTATAGATAATAGTGATTTCTCGGAAGACAGTGACTTGCATAAACCAGGACACCACGAATTACAGCCAGAAAATAGTAGCATTTCATCAGACCGATGCTCTAATGAATCTAAAACATTTGCTGGAAGTATAACAGAGACGCCATGTACATCTATTTGTGCTTCACATACTCAACAGCTTCAGCCGTTGCAGCAGGATGTGCGGTCGACACAAACAACTTGTTATGGCCAGGCGTATCACCAACAGGCACAATATTCTCGTAGAGTGCCTATACTTGGCGATTTTGATTATTCTCAGAATTCGCAGCTTATTCATGGCTCTTGTCATTCGAAGCAGTCTGTAGCTGTACCGCATACCGTCTCGTGTACCAGCGACCAATTAGCGTCATTTTATAGCACAAGTAAAGCCTTGGAATATCCTATCCGTGACTTTCCCATCACAGCTGTTCAGTCGCAGAATATCATGCAGTCTAGAAAGGATCAGTTGTTATACCAGTCCACTCAGGGGAAACTTTCTGAAAAGTCTCAGCATTTAGCGCATGACGCAGGTTTGTTATGTAATCGTATAACAACCGAACAATCGGCGCTCACAAAATTAGCTATAGCTGATCAGGAAGCTAAAGTTTATGGGTTTAGTAGCTATCCATTAAATGATAACGATCGTGATTGTTCTATTAATCGTAGTGAAAAAATGACAGCTGCAAAACATTCTAAAAGCAACATGTTTCCTTTGCTTTCTACAAATGCATCACGCAATATGTATTTAGATGAGAATCAAGAGCAGTCTCGTGCTCTGCGGGGTCGCTACGGTCAGCAGTGTTTGCGCACAGATATTAAAATCGGTTGGGCACCACCTCAAGCTCCTCCATTTTCTGGCAAACATAGTTCGAAACGTACCTTACAGCCGCATTCGAGTACCACTGCTGGAATACCGAAGGAACCTACTGCCGGGTTTGATAACCAGCAGATAAATGCTCACAGCGACGGAAAAAATACGGTAGGCCAGTATGATTTCAACTCTCGTAATGACAATACAGCCGAGATATGTCCTCGACAGCTGTACGAAGGGGAACTTGTGGAAGGAAATGAAGCTATCACTGGGTTAGCTAGTTATAATTATCGCGATTATGCAGCGAGTGAGTCAAAAACAACTTCATTTAGGGATAAATATGCTCACACAAGAGTCTTGCAGCCGGATGGCGAGTCGTCTGGCGATTGCATGACCTCTCACGGGTTCAGACCCGTAAGCTGCAAAATTATGCCTAAAATTTCGCCTAAAGGACAAACACAACAAAGATCGTCAACGTTGCCGGTTTCCGGAATCAGCGATGTTTTAGCGCAGAGATATTCTGCTGAATCACGAGGAGCCATCTTTCGCGACATAGACCGTTTCCAGAGACCATTCAATACAGAAAATCGCACCTTTCATGTATCTTCTAATCTTGATTTCAAGCAACAATTTCGTAGTGAAAATCAGCCGGCGTACCGGCCTCAGCAACAGTTCCCACCTCCAAGATATTTTGCTCAAAAAGGGTATCCAGAAGAGAAAACTACGTCACACTATAATTCTTACAAACTGACATGGCCATGTTATGTAGGAATTTCGAACTCGGCTGCTAGATTTCGTCACGATTTTGCACCTCCAGGTTTTGAAAAACGACTGCAAAAATAGCTAGCCAGCATTCAAAGTATCAAAGAAATGTCCTCGAACGTTCAGTGGTTGAAGCCGCACAGCTGGTTTAAATTCTAAGAACAAAAACTTTAATATTATAGTTGATGTATGTTTTTGCTTTCATATAAGCCTCCTTTATAAGGATAGAATTTACAGGCCTCCTGCATTTTGCGACAGTCTGCTGTAGCTGTTTTATATATTTGGCTGTAAAGTAAATTATTTTTCGTAGTTACCTATGTTGTATATAGATTAATCACTAATACATTGTGTGTTTGTAGCCATTTTCCTCGCTGCTTTATAGCTTTGAGCAACCCAAGTGCGCCAGCAGCTATCATTGCTGTCTTTACATTCGGTACAACAAAAATTAGTAATCCGACAAAACTTGTTAACTCTATAGTAATATAATTAAAGTGCCTAGTTTCGTACACAGTTGGCCCCCCAAACCGTGATAGTGAGCCCTCCTAACTATTCAGCGTTTGCACTGTGTTTATTCTCATACTACTTTGTTTAAAACATTACAATTGCAAAAACGTGCCATGAGTCCGTGATTGCTAGTAATTTGAACAACCCCAGTGTCCATTATAATACAATTTCGCCATCATTGTAGCAGGAGTCGGAGTGGTTATTTTCTGAGCTGCCTTGTCAAGCTGAGTCGAATGGTAGCAGAATTTCCGCTGTATCTGTTATAATGATAAATTTCAAACTGGTTGATTATAGGAAAGGTCCGATTAATTACAGTAAAAGAAGTTTTAAAATCGTAAATATATTGGGAGGGAGAGTTACCTTTGGCATTAGCTATGTAAAAATGTGCAACTGCAGGATAACAACATTACGTACGAATATTTTGCTATATATACGTTTTGATATAAGTGTATATGGAAAACTGCATATTCAGCTATATATACCTGTATATATTTACTTTTCACTGTTTGTTTATAATCTGTAATTTTAGCTTCTGGCCACCAATTTGTAGATTAGTAAAGACTTCATTAGTTATTAATTAACTTCGGCACGGTGAACCAATCACAACCGTTTTTGGAGATTTTATTGATATATGCATCTTGTTGCAATTCCAATAAAATGAAATATATATCGTAGTTTTGCTAACGAAATATATATATCATGAATGGCGTGATTTCAAACGGTCTTTTGTTAAATATTACGTTATTTACGTGCCAATTACTTATATATAGAATGTTCCACAATTAACGCCCCAAATTCAAACTGTTGTTGAGACAGACATAATATACTTACAACCCCCATACTGTCAGGTATTATAACCGAATGTATCATAAATGTCTACGTGTAACAAATTGTGTGATACTGTACTTCAATTGGCTGATCGACTGAATAGGGCTGTACTCAGTTATCCAAAATAGCCGTGGAAATTGTGCAACAACGGTCCGGACATTTGTCTTCTCAGCCCCCTTGTCATAAATCTATTGCTTCAATTAATAAAAAGTTTGATCTAACAGGTTTCGTAGCTGACTTGTTCCGAACAGGGAGACCACCATCGGCATCTGGTGATGGTACTATAGCTGATATTTCCTGTCAATTTAACAATAGGCCGACAAAGTCAATTCACCGATGTCCTGTTGAAACCGGCGTCAACAAATTGACTGTTTTCCGAATTGTTAAAGTCTGGGTCTAAAAGCGTTTGGACCGCCATTAATTCATGCTTTGAATAAGGATGACTATGATCACAGGGTTGAGTTTTGTGACAAATGACTACAACGTTTCGACGATGATTCAGACATTGCTGAGAAAGTCATTTGGTCCGCCGAAATCAATTTTAAACTGTACCTTACGGTGACCGGCATAATTGTGTTTATTGGCTTGCAGAAAACCTTCATAACACCATATGAATGCCCCTGTCCCTTCTGAAGCCTAACATGATTCGAAAAGTCTGCCGTAGTATGTGTTTTCGACTTGTAGAAAGCCGATCCTGGAAGCTTCCAAGGTTGCACTTAGGGTAAATGTTATTCATCAAAACCTAAGGTATATATGTGAGTACGTGCATGCCAAAACGCTTTTAGATATGCTATTATTTCGCATGGCGTCACTTATTAGACACTGTGTATATTGTTTCTCCTTCAGATTTCTGGCTTCCTGTAGTAGATAGTTTATTTGTGCTTTCTGTTTTCTTGTTTCGTCGAATGTGCAATTACACGTTTGTAAAATTTGTATGCTGGAATAGCTGGTTACAATGTCATTTGTTCAATGTTCCTGTAAACGCACTGGGTCTGTTTCAACAGTTGGTGATACTATTTAAAAAAGTCACCATATTTCCGATTCCAACTCTTTTAATAAGTCGCAGTAGTGAGACACAGTTTACTTTACAAATATAAAATACGTTCCAGGTTCTGGCATATATAATTTGGAGATGAAGGACACTATAAAAGGTACATAATAACTTTGTTGCTACGGCCAACAGTATCATGCGACAATGCATAATCGTCAAGTAGTCTTCTGTATATGAAACACGGATAGCTTTGGAGTTCCCAAGTTGCACTTCACATTATTTGGTCGGCTACATGGCGCCTACTAAAATGCTGTCGCCTAAGGGGACCGTAAAAATTTTTGTTCTAAAATGATGTATTGAACAGCTTATTGATTGTACAATTTCTAGCAGTATATTATACGTTGGTGTTCCTAAACGGTTATTTGCAGTAATAAAAATTAACACATTGACTCACCTACATGTATTCACAGGCTCATGTTGTAGTTAGATTCTGTTCTTCCTACATTAATATATATTTCGCATTATGTTGTTGTTTCGGGCAATTTTTTATGTGTTGATCTTATTAGTAAACGTGCAGTTATATTTTTCAATAGCCCGAGCTGAGACGGTCTAAAGTGAGTGAATTAGGTTTCATGTTCTAGGACGTACATGGTATACCCAGCTGCACCATTTCTGTCTATGGCGCCTGTACGACCCCGATTTCCATAACCATTAAAGCGGACATTCTGAGGTCGCAACAATCTGCTTGGGCAAACCATGCGTTCGGCTCGGCACCCTTGTTTGGTGGTCCATCCGGCTAGTGGTATGGGAGGTCCCCCAATCGAAATGTAGTCCGTAAGCCTGAGTACTTGAAATAAGGCTAACTTGCCTTTCCCCTATCCTTGGTGTCTCTCTTTTTGTGATCGTTGGTTACGAAATCGGCGGCTTACACGGGCTCGCTCCCAGTTAGCGGCTGAGGTCGTCGGTTAAGAAGACCATGGGTAACACCATTTTGTCCGGCCGTGATGGCTTGCCAACTACCTATTCACTCATAGTACCGGACGTGATTGGAAGATTTGAATTAAAATACCAATTTTTTTGGTAAACTGCGCCGTGTTTGCAGTGGCAGATTACTTAAGGGCAAGTGGAGGTTTTGTTACCACAACGACGTATTACACAGAAAATGTAGCTTTCAGTTTTCTCATTAAAGATTGGAGATCGGAAAGATAGGAGATAATTCCTAACATTGGAGCCGCATGTTCATGTGTTGATCCGGCAATATCGGAAAAAATTATCATATGTGGCCGAAATATATTCCGGCTTGTAGAGCTGAGTCTATTGGATTGGTTACTAAAATTACAGCTGTACCCTTCAAAAGATGATTTTCGGGCTGAAGAATTGTAGGGAAGGTCACATTGGTTGTGTTTCCTAAAATTTTGAATTAAAAAAGCAGTGTGACAGTGAACTTGCTTTGAAAACTGCGAATGCTTTCTGTCTAACTATACGAAAAAATGGATTGATAGAGCATTAAATAGGGATGCCCCAGGCAGCTTACGGCAGCATAAGATTATAGTTCCAAATTTCAATGCTGTGAATGGTCTACCAATAAAAGCCCAGGCGTTTCTCCAAAGTGGTTTTTGAGGTCAGTGTCTAATTCCTTCACAAATATCCATAACTGTTGGATGTCATAACCTGTGTCGTGATTCATAGCGACACAGTAATAACATGGTACCTGTTTCTGGGATTCATGATGCATGGAGTGGTAGTAAATGCGTTCGCAGTCTATTAAAATCGAACCATTTAATCGCAAATAGGACTTTGTTCTTTTTGTGCTTTCACGCATATCATGCGATCGGTGCCTCGAAATTGGTTTCACGTGTTTCAGTCCATGTTGACTTTTTGAGCCTTGTTCACAGTGCATCTTGTCTCTAGTCATTAATTTGTACATTTTTACGTGTGCCCCAACTTTGTTAGCAAATTTCAGTATTTCTTAATGATGTGATGACCTTTAATAGTAAAAATAAAGTGTTTCCTTCTGTGCGTACTGCAGTAAAGGAGAAAACTCAGAAGCAGTTTTATTAACAATAATGGATGAGTGCCAAATTAAGAAGCGTTTATAGTAACTGTAATGTCGCAGGACAACAACGTAGACGACAGTACAATAAAACACACTGATTCCCTAATAATTCCGTTTCAGTTCTTTACTTGGTCGCAGCAAGACATCATTTACACCTCTTGGAAAAAATTTGGCTTATTATTTGTTTGAGGGATTCATTTCCAGATATCCACCGGGCAAACTTTTGTTTAACCGAGCTGATGTGCGACGATTGTCAGGATTGTAGGGCGTGACCGGTTGTTCAGGCCCATCCTAAACCCCTTCGATTTCGGTAGTAGGACGCGGACGAGAGCAATATACTACCAAGTTCCGAGTGGAGCTGATCTTGCCGTTGACGAGCAGGAATGTGTAGTTGTCGAAGACCTTCGCCACGTTGTACAGTTTTGTAAATGGAATTCGATCCTTTGGAACGTGTGGCAATCGCAATCGAACGCTAACCGTGTACCCGATTTGCAACGTTTGCAATTTGAAACTGCGGTTGAGCGGGGAATGTCACGACAGGCATCACTTTTGCATGACAGCTGCCATTGATGAGAGAAGTAGCTCGAAAGCTAAGTGCATCAACTGAATACCATCTTCGAAGCTTCCGCTATCTGCAGCGAAAATCTATGCGGTGTGTTTAATTGTTCGATTAAACACTTCCACCTTGATATTTATCAAAAAACCGACAAACGATTGTAGTTATGTTTAATTAGTGGCAGTGGGTGCATTCAGGATTGCAGCTACATTTGCAGTGTCTAGTAGTTTAATTCGACCGTGTTTGTCGATGAGTTACCTCAGAAACTTGACTAGTAGTTGACCGAACGATGGTTTCAAAGCGTTAATCCGGGCCTTATTGTTACTGAACCGCTTGAGGACATTGCGGAGATTAAAGTTGTGACCCAAAAAAGATAATGTCGTCGATGTAGCAAATTGTATTGCGACACGCGTCGAGTCCTTTGGAAGCGCATTTTTTGGCGGAATCGACTAGACCCGACGGTAGACGGTTGTACGCGCAGAGAACAATCGGGGTTACTGTAACCATAAGCCTTCTGCTATCGTCGTCTGGCTGTAGAGAGATTCGTTGGTAAGGTCAGGAAGCTCCCGGGGAATGGCGTCGACGTTGCAATTGTATTAAGACACCGTTGAGGTATGTAAAGCGGAACCATCGATTTGCAACTGAATGCGTAGATCAGGTTCAGGCCGGCGGTTGGCGGTAATCATTTAAGGGACGCTGATCATGTTTGCCCGAACGCGTATTTCTCAAACGTTCAAAGTTCTCCTAACGCTGCTAAGAACACCTTTGACTACCAAACTGTCGTAGTTTACAAGCGTCGTGTTCGTTGAATCGAGTCGACGATGCGGCCAAATACAATTGAAATCGTGATATCGCGTCATCGACACTTAAGCGGCGGTATCGACGGTTGCTATGCTATGTTCACCACTACCTGGAATTCCGTTGTTTGTCGTCGTCGGTCCGATGCACCAATTGGACATACCCAGTTTGATAAACTGTATTTATCGCCGTTTGTTGTCACTGCCTTCGTTTTTACGCATTGTGATACGAAGTGGTTCAAGCTACTGCATCCATTGCCCATTTGAACGTACGACGTACAGTTCGGGTCGCGATAATTGTGTTGGTTCAAATCACATCCAATGTATCGAATCGATTGTATCGGCCACTAGACTTGGTACTTGACAATTGCTTTAACCAATTTTTTGAACTCTGACTGCCCATATCGTTGCTAACCTTAGACTGCGCACCGCCATTCGGGTTGAAATTGCGTGGTTGTACTTGTTGCACCGAGGCTGTTGTTAGGCTGCGTACCATTGCACGGGTTTTCGCGGCTGACTTGCCGGCTCGCATGATCGTCAGAAGCTTTGTTAGATCGATTGCCGGCTCGATAAGCAACTTCTCTTGAATCGCCGTTGACGCCCATCCGACAACCAACTGCATTGCCAGCTGTCGATCCTCGCTATGACCGTAATCGCTTTCAGTTATCAACGAATGTTGCACCCTGAAGTATTCGTTGACGAGTCGCCAGCGTATTAGTACCTGCGACGGAACTCGTGATCGGTGCTGACAGGTTCGTTCAGCTAGTGGCACACTGTTTTAGTTCGGTCACGTGCGTATTGAACGCCACCGTCTTATAGTCATTGACATAATGCCTACGGGCATGGAGAATTCGCTTGCCTTCGGTACGCAAAAACGTTCGTAGCAACAGCAGCTTCTTCATATCGTCGTCGACTCTTCGTTCATCCTGATCGCCAGTTGATGTGGTGACCTTCAATGGTAAAACCATAAACTGTTTCCTTCTGTGCTTATTGCAGTGAAAGAGAAAACTCAGAAGCATTTTAACAATAACGGTTGAGTGGCGAACCACGAAGAGTTTGTAGAAACTGCAATGTCGCAGGATAACAACATAGACGACGGTATAATAAAACGCAACTGACTTCCTGACAATACCAAGTGAGTGTTTATATAAATTCAAGCCAGCTAATGACAAGCTGTGTAATTATTTAATTGATAAATTTGCATAATTTAAGCTTCGGCGCTTCACTCTGTCACAGCGATACATCACCTAAACGTGTAGAACAATAAATTTTGTTAAATATGTGGTAGACAAAATGTTGGTTAACCCATTACGTCGTGAATTTGCTTTTCGAATATCGATAAACAATTTTTGGCCGCCGCACAGAATCGAACTTCGAACGAAAAGCGAAAGTCACGTTCACTAACGATTAAGCTATCTCGGGCTATCTTTAAGGCTCCTCGCCAAACAGCCGAACGACAGCGCACGCATAATCGTGCAATACGCGTAGAATTAAGTTAGGACACCGTTTTGAAGTATAATTAGTTGTTGACGAATAATTGTAGGAGTTAAATCGTTAAACAGGTGGTATAATACCAAATTTTGGTTAAAATATAACGTGGAAATATAATTTTTATGGAATAACTAATAATAAATTCATAGAGGAAACCATGTTTACAGTGAATATGTTGTAAACTCGTGATAAATGTCCAAGGTAAACTGCCTGTTGCGATAATAAAACAACGCTTGGAAATAGAAAGAATATTCCAAACATGGATTGTTCATGGTCAATCGTTATCTTACTAGCGGCTTTTGCTACTCAAGCCATAATGTTTGGATTCATCTTTTCGTTTGGAATTTACTATGTGACACTGATTGAACGTTTTGGCTGTACGCGATTGGAAATAACAGTTATTGGAAGCTTGTGTTATGGCGTCTCATTGTCGTTTTGTATGTAAAACTACTTCCTTTGTACCTAATTTTCATAGAAGTTTCAATACTTTTTAATTTGATTTCAGCTTTTCGATTGGTAAAGAGTACGAAGCTAATATGTCATAAACAGTTTGATCGCAGATGTAGGCTGCCATTGCTAAGTATTTAGTCAGTACGCTTCATAAATCCACAACGACTTGTTCGTACTTTCGGCGGCGGATAATTTTCATTTTGTGATACGGTATCATAATGCCTGTCACAATGTACGTCCTTTAGGTCTATTTCGATGGAACTCTTCTATTTTTAGCCCTTGCACGTTTTACGAAACTTGTAAATTTTCCAAATCACCGTTGATCTAGTTTCTAGCTAAGTTAGAAAGGCGAATAATTTGGTTGTTAAACTGATCACGCTCACAGAATTTGTATGGTGGAAATGGTGGTGTTCAAATAAATTTGTATAGTAAAATAGGACAAACATTGTATTCGTTATAATTTTTCAACAGGATTCATTAGGCTCAAATTATTTGCCCCAGGTTTAGGATTGATTAACGCATGTGTTAAAATAAAGGACCAATTTTGGAATCGAAGTTTGGGCAAAATTACATACATATGATAGTTTTGTATTGGCAATGCCTAATCGGATTCTTGATCTAATTTTTGACGGTTATTGTTTATGACTGGCATGCATATAACTCTAAACATTTCTGCTCAGGAAATGGGAGAAAATCTTATCAAATTAATCTGTAATTATTTGCATTTAGTAAATATTAGCGCGTGTTGATCTCAGACCTATTCAAATAATCAATTATATGAAAAGATTGGGAGTTTTGGCAGCAATATTTTCGCTGAAACTGTCATAGGCTTCGAATATATATGCGGCATAGATTTAATATTTTTATTAAATTCGTAACATTTTGGAATTCATAATGCTCCTTTTCTTTTGTTTTAGTTCATAGCAAGAGTTTAACCGCATTCTGATGTCGTTCAGATTTTTACAAACCCATGTCGCATGCACAAGGATGCTATTTATTGTAATCTTTTTACTGACAAGCGCACCAGGCTATTATATGTCCGAATTCAATATTTTAAAAATACGTGTTACTTGCAATCAAGATTTTAGTCCCACACCGGGAACCGTCCTTCAGAACAAGAAATATAGCTGATGTGAGACTACGAATTTAAATTGCAACAGCGTCATACGTCCTTTCTAATCTTTGATGGAACACAGATTTCGGACTAAGAAAGCAGAATCAATGTATTCTGCGCTACTACTTACTTATTACATGCCAATGGTGTGTGCTTGCAAAAATTTTTGAGGCTTGTCCACCTTCACTACGCCCGTACCCGCGGGCTGTGAAAATTTTTTAGGCCAGCGAAGCCCGCAAATTGTAAATCTATAATTGTAAGTATTTGCAAGTTTTTCATAACTGACTTTAAGCTATTGTAACAGATCCATGCAGGATCGTTACGACACAAATTGATTCTTACCAACAATGGACAACATTTACGAAATCATAACCCCGTATTGCTAAATGAATTAACTCTTAATGAATTCTATGAAACTCTAATTGAATAAACTTTGCATACCCGTCCCGACCGCATGAGTGTGTTTCTACGGTTTAGCGATTTGGTAACACCACTGCATGACTTATTTGATTGCCTGATTCCAAGTATTACTCCTTGTCGAATCGATATCCTTGTGTACTCTTGCAGTATTGTTGTCATAATGATTCGTTCACCATTATTACTATTACTATCATTACTTTCCGTTAGCAATGTCGCTATGAAGGCATTTATATATATATGCCTTCACATATATAAATATATATATATGTGTGTGTACTATGCATTGTATTATTACCTTTTGTTACCAAGTGAAGGCATTATCTTACGTATTGATTCCATTGATGTAACTGTGTAAACTTAAACGTACCGTATTACCGTATATTGTTCATTGTATGAACCTAAATATACTCGAATGGCTGTGTACCATTCATATTGTATTAAATCATTTGCTGGTGGTTCTTTGATTATTAGTACTCATGTTGGCCATGCGAAACTAGCATGATTCTCCTTATTTTTGCGTATTGATATTCTGTTATTGGTTGATGGGGTTGAGTGGGGTACTCGCAGTACCTTACCAATCCCGACTCACCTCCTTTTACCCATTATATATGGATTGTAATTGCAGTAACTCCACATTGTATCGTTCATTATTGATTGTATTTGCACTAATTCCATATTGATTGTAACCGCAGTAATTTGAAAGTGTATCGTTGGTTTTGTTTCATATATGCTCCATGGTAATTATAACTGCAGCCGGCCGGGTTTGGTGACGTATTTTGGGATATGTTACCATCCCCGACCCGCGAATTATTGAGGGAATTATGCGACTCTGGACAACCCAAGTTGATAGGAAAATGACATGACCCTGCGCGATAGGATTGAAAAAGATTTAGCCCATGTAGGTAAGAAATTTCGGAATTAGAAAGGAACCTGTTCCAGTGGCCCTCACCCGAACGGAGGCTTCCAAGAAAGTGGCTGTTCCCCTTGAAGCTAACAGCAGTTTAGATAAACTTCTGAAAACAATTTATAAAATTTATCATTTGTCAAATTTACTAGTGTTGAAGTTTACAAAAGAGATTAGAAATTTGCTGAGTTAAATAAAATATCAGCTACCAGTGTTCATATGCACTGGCTAAGTTAGCTTATAAGACGAGTTTAATAATGACAATTCCGAATACTCGGAATTGTGGGTCCGTACGGGTCCGGTCCGTAAATCCGGAACCGTCGCGAATTTTTTGAAGGCAGACTTTCCGGTACAAAATTTTTCGGTCTTTCCAACGAGACCGGTCCCGTGCAAATCCGATCAGCATCCACGGACTTATATGAGGATAATTCAGAGTCCCCTCAAAAATGGGTATTTGACTAAGTTAAAATTAGTTATTTTAATAGTTATTTTACTTATGAATATTATACTTGGGTTCCTAGACCGTAGGGTTTGGCTTATCAAAATTCCGCCCAGCAATTTTGATGATTTTTATTTTACAATTGGTGACCTGATAGGCCTTCCATTTGACCTAGTGAGCCCCGCAAAGCTGTGGCCCGTTCAAAATTATAATAAATTTAAATCCGGGCACTCAGGCTTTTACACAATTTTACACAGTAACGTAGAGCTGAATTTCATAGTCGTATTTTCAGATTTAACTTTATAGTCAGATACAATTTCTCTCGTTTCTCTCTTGCTTTTGAGTTTCATGAGTGCAGCACGGCAATATCGGAGTCACCAACCTCCGATACGCCGTCACTGGAAATGCAATATCAAGGTTACCAGAGTTCGTAAATTTGATCGGAAACGGCAAATTTTTGTGTACAAAATTTAAGAACACATCGAGGCGTTGTCGGGTCTGTAGGGTCTTGACTCAACGGATCCAATTTCGGTAGGACCAGTGAGCCGTCCCTTAGAAATCAAAAGTATAGGTCAGATTCAACCCGTGTGCAGATTCTCACAGAGAAATGCCAGTAATTTTAGTAATCCAAAATTTTAGGTTTGCCCCCCCCCATTTTGACAGGTTGGGCTATTATCTTCGCTCGAACCCAAATAACGGTCCAATTTGAGACCAAAGATTTGGTTTTATAGTATTAGTAAACTTCGCTATGGTTGAATGACCGTTGGTTGTAGTGGAATCAACCCACTTCAATAGTTAGAAATTAGAAAAAGTTTACTAAAATTTCTGTAGGGATTGAGACGCTTACGGAACGTCATTCTGATAGCTTTGGCACGAAGCTTTGCTTACTCTAGGACACGCGCTGACTTTCTACGAGCCATCGCCACCAGTAAATTTACACGTCGAATTGAATTTTAGCTAGTCAAATGAAATTTTATCCCTGCCCCCATGCCCTGAAAATGACGCAAAATCATACATTCGTATAATATAGTTTTACAAATGTAAAACAACCGATGGAGAAAATCTGCTTGAAACACCGCATCGGGACGCCGCTAACAAATGGTTCGTCAGCTTAGGAGGATGTCCATACTACTTTGGCGCCATCGCTTTGCAGGATGATAAGCGACCCGGTAGAAACATCACGATAATTTCCCTTTAAGGAATAGAGTTCGGACATATAAACGATTAAGAATTAATTAACTGAGCTAAGTATTAACCCGGATGAGCTTGTGGAAATTGGGGATAGCCCCGGAGTGGTTCATTGCTTCAGCAATGGTCTGCTCGTGAGCTCACCCAATGTGTTCCTTGTTTTCAAGTGAGGACCAGTTAAGAACCCCAATAGCTTAAGAGATCACACATAGGACAAACCAAATGAATAATTTTTGACGACCCGTATATAGCATTTTTGCGCTGAGCCGCCAATTATTGCGGTACTGCGACGATCCTTCTTTGCAAAGTCGGATATCAAATTTGTATATAGCGCGCTCGTGAACTTCTGGATTCAAGGCGGTCCCTAAGTTCCCTGGAAAATTTCTGTAGATCAAATTGTTAGGACATTGAGTTATTTTTACAACACTCTTAATACTACGAACTAAGGGCTGAATCAACGCCTTTAACTAATTGTAAAAAAAGAATTTTTCACAATTTTGGATCAGAACCACTCAAACCATAGATTACCACGAAACCTCCCTTTTTCTTTTCTCCTTTGAGTATCTGGCATATAGCTACAAGAAAGAAATTTACTCTAGATAAGCGTAACTTTTTAAAATTAATACATGGCAAATTAGATGAATCTTTTATTAAAATTGAGGTACTCGAACCGCTAGTTTGTACAATAGTCGTGATTTAAAGTTTCAGTATTATCTATACCATAAGAAGATTCAAAATAATAGTTAATTCCAATCTTTTGCTTAGTGGTAAAAGCCCTAAAAGTATTTTTTATAAGCGACGCAGCGACGTCGCGGTCGAGCTTCAGAAACGAAATTCTAGAAATTAGGCTGACATTAATTGAAACAAATAAAGTCCCATTCCTTTTCTGTTAAAACGGCTACTTATAACGTCATCACTCCCTCGTGGGACAGCAAAAATGAACTGCTAGAGAAAAGACCCACGTTTATTATAATAATCCCCGATATTCCATCAGTTAGAATTCTCGCAGCGAATTGTCACATCCAGTGCTTTTTATATTGAATCCAGAAAATGGCTCCACTGAACCGAACTTAAGTTTAGATGACCCATGAACCTCAAATTGGACCAAAATTACCAGTTTAGTATTTTCCCCGGATCCGGCTCGATCCTGCGTCTTCGTAGAAATAGTACAAATCTGTAAAAAAATTTTGCTGATAAAATAAAATATCACTTCCCCATGTTTCATACGTTAGACGTTATGTCCAAAAAGCGATAGGAAATTCCCTAGAAATCGTATTTTTAGGGAAATCCCAAAAGTAGGAAAATTTGGCTTCAATCTTCTTTTACCGAGGCCCACGAGGTAGGAAATAGGATATCCCTGTTGCGCACCCTTGGTTCGCAGCGGTTCACTAGTGTAACCATTGAAACGGCTACACACGGTATGTTTTCAAGTCACAATTCAGCTGAGTTTAAGCGATCAAACGTATAGTTGTATACTCATATCCGTGTTCTCGCTTGTGTTCGTGACGCGACCCCGCTGAAATGACTATTAGTGGAATTACTATTATTTAAAAGATTAAGATTAAAAGATTAGTATTAAAAGATTAGTATTATACGTCAAATCCATCTTACTTTCCACTGGCCCTTCCCCAAATCGGAACCACCTCTTTGCTCCTTAATATATATATTGAACTTTTGCCGCAGTTGCACACTTAGCCAGTCACTGTAGGTATATTAAGCCCCATGAACTGGCCATCGGATAAGTTTGAGGTGAGCTAAAATAAAAGCGACCACGAACATCGTTTGCCGTTCAAAAATTCCCTGCATGATTGTGTATATACGTACATCCCCGTGTATGATAAAAAATATTCCCGAGAACACCAAATCCTGACCTAGAAATAGTGAACCTTTCTTACCTATTCGCCTTTGATACACTCGGTACAACCTTATATAGGATCATAGGATATACATAGCATTATGCATAGCTAATTAAGTTTTAAAATTTGTTCACTGTTATGGCATGTCACTCGAATGAGTCACATCGAGTTGGAGTCGTACCTTAACCTCTGTATTATATATAAATATATTCGTAAATTGTTAAGTTGTCATTGATATGTTGTGTATTTTATAATTCTTGTACCTTGCAATGTAAATCCGTATCATGTACCATAGCAAGTGATTTGATGCAGGATAGGATGACAAAACTGGAACCATCACTCTTCCCGCTTTCCTTCGTACCCTCGAAGCGTATTTTCGATCCCAAGCCCGTGGTTGCCTGATTAGTACGCCGCCGTTAGCTTGCCTGAACCAGCCCACCTTTGTTTGTAGCACACTTAAATTGTAGCCGACGTCTCGTGTCGAGTAAGGCAGCGCAGCCGTCGTCAGAAAAGAATTTTATTAACGTCGACCAAATCGAGCTGACCTACACTGCTGTGATAGTTCCATAAAGTGGTACTTCGTTACTATGACCCTGACCCCTGCCGTAGTCGTAACGTGGGCGCGGACTTGTGATATAAGGATTAATTGTATTATCGCATTGCCTTAACCGTTGCCTTATACTGTGTGCGCGGTTTGCTTATCAATCAATAGTTAAGCTGATAAATCAATAAGAATAATTGAAAACCCCATTGTGTTACCGTGTTTTGGATACCCTATTTAGCGATACTTATTAAAATGGGTTTGAAATCGTCGCCCCGATCGACGACCTGCGTTCAGGCTTGACGTAAAGAGGCCGCAAGCCTAAGCGTGGTTCGCCGGTTCTGAATTCTTCAACAAGGCGATAGTCAAAGTTCAACCAAACCATCACGATAGGACGTAAACGTCTAGTGATTGTTGGACCCTAGTGAGGGCTAGTAGCCAAACGAAACCAATCGTCGTTTTGACACTTCCAGATGGAACGAGGATAGTGAATAGCGGTATGGTCTCTCTGGCCTGTGAGCAGGTAACGGAGCCAACGTCCCTGGAGACCTTAAAGGTAATACCACATAGACTACTTGAGCAACCCTTGGGGCAGGATAAGAACACATCCTGTGAAACGCTCTTGCGGCTTGCTAAGCTCGTAGCTTCTTGGGACCGAACGAGAAAAATAAGCCTGTTAGGTCCACTTTTGAGGTACCGATAGCCGGGGGCGTATGGGCATTGTGTTTTGGAAGTGCGCAATGCAGAAGCGTCACGTCCGTTACACTATTCCGATGGCCGATACAATAAATCATTTAGTTTTCGTACTGATAACCACTACCACAGCCTTTTAGATGGCATGCACTAAGCCAGCCTTTTACAAGGAGCCCATTAAAGGAAACGAGCCATCCACTCTTGCGCAGCTCTCAGTACAAGGACAAATTTAGTCAAGTCGATTACAGATGCCACTGACTAATAAAAGGAACTGTTAAGTGGTCACTAAAAGAACCTAGTATATAATTCCGACAACAAGTGCTAAAATGTCCACCAAGTTTTCAGAACGTGCTCACTAAAAGGGAACACTATCTCTTTAAATCTACTCTGCATATATGTTGCAAATGAAAGTTTAATGATTATACAAACCTCAATGGTATTGGCTATCATATAGAGGCTATCATAACTAAATTTTCGAGTTTACGCGGGTAAAGAAACACCACCTTGACATATATGAATTTTTCTGACCACGTTCAAAACAAGGTTTCAGAAGGATTTTGTTTTCAGTAGCTATCAATAAAAATGCTGTTTGACTTGTCATACTCCACGAACACTTAAAACTGGTTTTGAGGAACATATTTATTTCTTCAGAATGCCTGTTACACTGTATAAAAGTTTTAGGAGAAATTTCATCAACCAATGTTGTTTGTAACTCGAATTGGTAATCGGTAGTTTTCCCTATTTGCACATTATATATCGCATACATATTTACAGCACCGATTACTAGCGTTCTATTCCGTCGCTATGGTTGTGCGCTGGTGGTAATGGCAGGCGGACTAATAACGTCTTTTGGCATGTGTGTATCCTACTTTGCTACTTCTCACCATCATTTGTACATAACTTACGGAATCATTACAGGTATGTTGACTCGTTGAAAATATTTCGCACCATTCTTAGAACAGATAATGATAACCAGGAAAACGTAACAAATATTCGAATATCCAGCGCAATCGGTAACAAGAAAGCTGGTGACGGTTATCCCTGCGAAAGTTTGAAACTCGGCACATATTGCATCTCGAATATTCAGTGGTATCGGGGATTTATTTTTGCGGCATAAGTAGCAGTCAAATGTAATGGAAATACTGTAATTTTAGACTCACCAAACATACTCGTTTTTAAGAAATTTAAATATATTTTATATCTCTGTTGCAGCAACTACGATATGATACGTGCAAAGACATGGTAAAAATGAAAGACCAAATCAATTCCATTTATTGTTTTAAAATCACTTTTTACTCGATTTGATCCACTCAATTTGATTTTGTTTTCATAAAGTTGATATTAATTTACTTTTGTGACGCACACATTATGCGTTCACGCATGTAAACATGGTATTGGTTTTTGCTATGAGGTAATTATGACAGTTTGTAGCTGTCCGAAGGAGGCGGGGTTACTCACTATGAGGTTCCAATCCCCTCAGACATATAGTACCAACTGCACCATGCCCCACACCGTGCGCCGAAGGCGCGCGGAAAATTTTCGCAACAACGAGCAAAATGACAAAAAATAGGAAGATTTATGTTAAGGGAAGAATGGAAGATTTATGAAGAAAAATTGGGGAGCAATTTTCGGTGACCCCTGCCGCGGACTCCGCTCCGCAACACCGGCTGACGTTGGACAGCTATGCATTGTACGTTTATCAAGGTATCTACACATTTTAATTCCGAAATGACAAATCTACCAGTTCCTGAAGAAACATAAAACACAAAGGTATGTATCTTCTAGTATAATCATATATGTTTACATATTCCCCTCATGCACAATTGAATCATTTATACAATTTACGCTGGATTATATTACTACTAGTAAAGTAATAAATTAGAAAAAGTGAGCGGAGCAATAGGCAGAGTAGTTGGCATCTTATTTGTGTATACATGTAAGCTAAATATTTAATCAATTGATGATAAGTATCACGTTTTAGACACATCACGTCAAATCCACCATACAAAATGCTAGCCAGCTAAAAATTAACTAATTAGCTAATTAATTAACTAATTAACACCCATAATAAAATCATATAATTTTAAAAACCCTGTTATTCATAATCAGCGACATCAAAACCCCGAGCAAAAAATGAACAATTTTGATGTGATTATAAAGTTTGCATAAAATTAACTATATAATTACCTAATTACTTAATTATATAACCAATCGCATACACAACCAATTTTAGAGCTTCTGGAATGTCATATTCGTGATCAGAGAACACAGAAATCGAACATAGAAAATCACCGTGTGCAATTTCTTTTTCATTTCTGAGCACTTTGAAATTTTTCAAAAAATTAGCCAATTAAGTAACAAATTTGTATGCTTTTAACTTCCTGGAATAATAATAAACACCAGATTCGTTATCAGCACGGTGACATGTAGGATATTCACCAAAATAATAGCTGTACACTAATTATTCATTAAAAAATATGCAATTTTTTAAATGATAAAAATAGGCTAACACGCTTAACTGATTAGTTAATTACTAATTAAGTAAAGCAATTTTTGACGAAATCTATGTCTTGCACCTGTCTGGTTCACCGTTATGTGTGCTCCAAACACTGAATCAATCATTTAATAAAGGAAAAAATTTTAATTAAAACCATGGTTCTAATATATAAATTGGCACGCCATTGGTCCCTCTGTACGTGTCAACATGGCGTGTCGGGCGAGGATCGTATTCACTTGTCAAATAACGACAGTGTACGCTCATATATTGATTACATTAACTCAATTGTCGCCGAGATAGGTAACCGTGAATCCCGAGTACATGCAATAAACATAGATATCGATATGATGTACCCAAAATTCGCACTTGTTCCATGGCGGAAATCTTTCTTACAGCAGAGTCATAATTCAACGTGGAAAATTATACAAGCTCACTGTCCGAAGATTTAGGAGGACTTTCGTAGCCTGCGGGGTGAGGGGGATGTGACAAAAAGTTGACGACCGCCCCCACTCATTTTTTCCGGGTACTTCCAGAGTTTTGCCAATTTTCCTCGGGCCGACGGAGGGGGGGGGTGCGGAGCCTCAGGGGGCGTAGGGTGTTATCCTCCGGGCGGGTGCACCAAGGCCCCGGGGAGGGGGAGCGAGGCCTCAGCGGAGTAGACTAACCTGAACCCCTAATTCGGCAGGTATAGTTGAAAATATGCAACTATTCTAGCTAGCGGCTAGTTTACAGATAAACCCACGCGTGATCCTGCTGTCCGGCAGTGTTTGAACAGCCTGTAAAGATGGTCGACTAACTATAAACCCTCTGTACCGTCGATGTAGTATATCTACTGCCTGTCAAAGAAATGTTACAGAACACTTGGACATGCGACAAACAGGGTCAAGCACAGTGTCTGAAGCACTGCAGTGCCTGTCAAGTGAGAAAGCTAGTACATTTCGGGGGCGTATAGTCGTCAATCCAGAGAAGTGCGCGTGCTAAATATTTTAAGCCCGCGGGCACCCGCGAAAATTGGTAGTTTGTCCACCGTCCCAAGACCCGTACCCTCGGGCTTAGGAGAATTTTCTTCGAATAGGCGAAGCCGATGAATTGTAAACCTAAGTCGGGGGCTTTGTAGGTTCATCATTATTGACTTTAAACCCTTCTGGATGTAGCTTCATAATAGTGAATTCTTTGCTAGCGGCATTGGTCGCCCAGTTTACACGATCAACTATCGTCACTCAGCCCCTGCCGAACAAACGGCCCTTAAACGACAAATTTCTCGCTTAAGGATACTGTGAAATTCTTACGGATACCCACTAACAAAAGCAGTATGGCGCCCTCTAAACGAAACGAATAAAAGTATCCACTGTTTTGAACAGCGCTCAGTAAAGGGAACAATTTAGTCATTGCGATGACAGTGGTGCTGCATAATAAAGTGTCCCACTAAGTGGCCACTAACTGAAATCAACTAGTATATTATTTCGACAACGGACGTTAAAACGTTCTACCGACTATTCATTACATAGCTCACCAAATGGGTTCACTATATATTTTATATTTTTAATCTGACGGGACCCCATAATCATTTCGTCCTGAGCACTGACTGCTCTAAACATGCAAGATATGCGCGTTGCTGGTACCCACTACCCACGGGCTCAAAATTTGGGCCCGTATCCGGCATGGGTCTGCGTCAATCTAGCTTTTGCCCATCTATCCGAGATTTAGAGTTTGTAGAAACCTATGGTGTAAATTTTTTAATGTGGACGCTTACAAAATTGACATCTACGTCTTTTAGTGTGAAGTCCACTGCAGCTCTGGACACAGCTCATTCGACGCCGAATGTTACATACAAGTTTCGCCTGGAATTTCAGTGCAACAGTTTGACATGTTATGTTAATGAGTGAAAGATTTTGGATACACATTAAGTATGCTTTAAACACCTTAATCTGACGATAAATGTAAAAATCACAATTTTACTAGTTCAGATGCGACTGTGTGGACCAATCACCCACCTGCAATCCATGCATACGGTGCTGGTTTGACGGTGGTGAGCACACAAAAATATTGAATTTGGACTTGAAGTTGTGTAAATTGAAAAATGTAAACTAGCCAACATTTCTAAAATATGTGCCAAGCAGCACTGTCTTCCATTTAAACCCGATAAAATAGGTCAAGGCAAAATTTCATCAGCCAAATTTTATTAGCGTAAGAAGCAAAAAAATAGCAAAGTACTAAAGAGAAAATGAAGCCGAACTTTAGCTAATTTGGCGCATCAATAAGTCTGCCAGTTCCGACCGCTTCTGATAATGTGTTTAGCGTCGTGCACGTTTAATAATAGCACGGTTTGGGAACTAGATTCTATAGGTAAATCATATCAATAATTTAGACAGTGCTGTGAATGAGAAAAGTAACTGATGGAGGTTATAATAAAATGAATAGAAATGACCTGCCCGTTCCACTTTTGAAGAGCTTGTGACACCACAATTACGGAAAGCCTTATATACCAGCGTGAAGTAATTTATGAACCGATCGCCATTTTAACAATCGTACTATGTAATATATGGTCGTAAATTGAAGATCGGGAAATGTCTTATTAAGGATATATTCATCATCATTTTTCTGTTCTGAAATGTATGATTACAGTTAATATATTTGTTAATTAATGTCATTTTACATGAGTTATTTAAACTTTTGACCCAGGTCAATCGGAAAGTGGCCAAAGATATATTACGATATCTTGAAAACCTCATTTTGAACGATGTTTTAGACATTGTAAAAATATCAGGGGTACAGTTGCAGAAATCAGATTACAAAATTTCATTTTACTGCAAATGCTGCAAGCTGCGAACAGTTTGTGGATATACGCTGCTGAAACCTTATACTTATGGAATTCAAATGGATGCAAATACAGCTTTTGCATTTGATGCATTTTTATAGGCATCGGATTCGGATTCGTGTATGTTCCAACGATTGGTATTCAAGCAGACTATTTTTCGCGATACCGCTATTTTGCTACAGCTTTTGTATCTGTCGGTTCAGCCGCCGGGTCGTTTATATTTTCTCCGCTTTCCTTTGGCTTATCGAAAAATATACATGGCGTGGATCGATGTTGATTAATGCGGGTATATCGCTTCAGGTAATACTAATCTCGTTTATGCGCTTTACATTTAAACATACAATTTATTTGTTATATAGGGTGAACTTAGCATTCGTAAAGCGTCTCCCTCCTAATAAGTAAAGGTGTTCTGTCAAATACAAACGCCATTACATGCATATTGTTGAGATTAATGCGATGAAGTCAGTTTTGGTTAGAGAGCGAGCTACTACAATTAAGTAAGCTCAAGATATTACATTCTGTAATAGATTTACAGGCGACGGATTAATCAACTTCTGAGTATACATATACTGAAACAGTAAATTAAACATATATATTCATGTTCATATTTATATATATAAATATGTATATTTGTTTTTACGCAAGAAACATATCTATAATTGGGTGAAATTACATAATCAGATAAGGATTCGTGCAGATGGATCATCGTTAGACAGACACTACGGTAAAACAGCAGTTCCATTCTTTAACAAAAATTTGAGTTTTTACGGAACACTATAGCTGTAAAAAAACATTTTCGTATATGTAACAGATCCATTCTGGCTCGTTACAAGACGAATTAACTCCCACCACAGTGTAAAGATCAACATTATTGAACCATAAGCCTACGTTCGCTATAGGTATCAGCAATAAAATCAATGATTTTAAACAATATTCAAGTTTCCCTTCTTCAAACGAGTATATGCGCGTGTATATGGTCAAGTAAAAATTGGTTGTGCACTTATGACCATGAATTTGGCACCATTTGTATAAGTTATATTTGAATATCTATCTTGACCAATTTATATATTGTATGAATTGTATGAACTAAGTTCCGTTTGTTCTATAATTATCATTGCATGAGCTATTTTTCTAATTGTATGACTTATTGTTGCCATAATCGGTACCATTACCCGAGTTATTGTCGTAACTGCTTGATTTGCCGTTATAATCGTACTACCCATTGTTATAATTGCATGAACCGTTGGTTGAGTACGAGATATATTTCTATGTATGTGCGTCTATATACCATTCGGTTTGTCGTTTCATTGTATCATTTGTTTATAATTCCATGATTGTTATTGGCATTTGTACTGGCCATGCGAAGCTCGCATGACCTTTTTGCTCGTATATAGTATTGCTCGTATATTGTAATAGGGATATGGTCGGGTCTGGTAGGATACCTCGCTTTACCTTCCCTGTCTCGACTCACCACTCTTATTCGTCGTATATTGAGTATAATGGTATTAATTATGAAAAGTATGATAGTTAACGTTATTTTGCTTATGCATACGACCGGCCGGATTTGTTGAGGTATTTACAGATACTTTACCATACCCGACCCTCGATTTAGGCTTGACCGTGCAATTCAACAACCCATTCCGCTCATAAAAAAGACACGACAGCAAGTAATAGGACAGTGTGAACTAAGGTAGTGAGTGAGAAAAACATGTGTTTTACGGAACCGTCTCGGGAAAACAGCGTCCGAAGTTGTGGCTGTTCGTTGTGCAGCTGATTAGCAAATTGATAAAAATCTGAATATACTAAGTACAAAAGATAAAATACCAATTTCCCAAGCGTTCATTTTCACTGTGGACACTGGGAAACATTATTTAACAAAACGAGTTTTAAAGTGTATTCCAGTCCTCGGAATTGAAGGTTATCACTGTTCCAGCCCGTAACATCGGAACGACTTACAATTAGTTAGAATGAGGGCATACATTTCTGGCACAACACATATCGTTTTTTTCCAATGAGATCGGTTCCGTGCGAATCCGTTCAAAATCCACGTGCTTATTGGGAATAACTGGAATACCCTCGACATAATGGTATATATTTGGTCAAGTTAGAAATAATTAGTTATTTCAGTAATTATTTTTACATATAGTAATGTATATAAAAATCATAACAAGGTACCCAGAACCAGAACTCTAGAGAGTCGTTTGAACTCGGTAAGAGCCCGTTGCGCCCACCTTGGGTACAGTACCCCCGTGAAAATTTTCCCGATGAGCATGTTACCCATCGTTGTATTTCCGACGTTGAACCCGATTCATAAATATAACTCTCTGGTCCTTAAAATATAATCTCAGCGCGTTTACGTCTACTGATCTTTTGATTTTCTTACCATAAACCTGGATGGGCTCGTCTTAGAGCCCAGTTTGCCTCTATTTATCTGAATTTTATGGTGTTGAGTATCAAAACGATAAGCTCGAAGAGTCGAGTCCGAATCCGAGGTCCATATCCCGACTATCTCCTGGGCACTCTTGGGATTGGGAACCCTTTCCTGTGTCCCATTGATATGTTTCTTTGTTTAATTAGGTTTTGTTTTCGTAGGCAGTCCCACACCCTATGTATGTATATATGCAAATATGTATGTATGTCTGTGATTATAAATAAATAATGTATCAGTTAATATAGCGACCTTCGCAAAAAAATCAAAATCGGTTTTTTTAATCTCAAGGCCAGTTTAGTGGGACTAGGATCCTGAGACTATGCATGCATACGTTAGCCTACCCTTAGATTATGCACCAGTATGACCACACTTGACCTCCTTCGCCGTGACTTATAACCAAAAGTTCGCGATTTTTTTTGCGAACGCTTCGCAAAAAAATCAGACGTTCGCAAAAAAAATCAGCCGATTTTCACTAACTAGCAAGCGACTTTCGGAACAACATAAGTGATAACTAGTAGCTATATCGTCCTCAGCTTTTTGTGGTATACAAGGCATCCTGCTGCACACGATGCACAACTCGTAAAGTCCGTATCTTCGCCAAATTTTTCAGGAAATCATTGAAGTTCATAAAATCTGTCGTTGATCCGGTTAGCAGGCGTCGTCACTGATTGTTTATAGTTGCATTAATTGTTTAGTTTAGTTTTTACTAACATTAGGAGTGATTGTCGCATAATTTCTTTGGACCCTGTCGCAAAATTATCCAGCATGGCAATTGCATGTTGTTCCTGAACGACCCTACAAAATTGTCCTTGAATGACCCACCAAGATTGTAGAAGAAGTCTTTGAAGTTCCCCTCATTCCCGCAAAAACTGTTTTTGAGTACCCCACCCACGACGTCCAGCTCATGATAGAGCTGGATTTACCACGTTTGATGATCTATTCGGAGACGGATTCCGCGTCCCCTGATGACGCAGGAACCAACCCCGAATGCTCCGCCTCTTCTTTACGGGGCAAATCTTTGACGATCTGGTACGTCTTCTTCAGATCGCCGTAGTCGGGTCACAACCAGGATCGCCCTTGGCCCGCTATGAGATCCAACGGCCCGTCGATGATGTTGTAGAGTCGAAAGTAGTCGTTATATTGCATCGGCGGTTCTCGCAGAACATTACCCGGCATTGGCGTCGGATCCAAACAACTGAGCAGCACGCTTTCTACGGCCCCGTCATCGTCGCGAAGAAACCGTTTCAGGGCCTTGCCGACGAAGAGAATGGCTTTTTTGCCGGCGTAGTAAATAATACCGTACCATTTGCCGACGATGTCGTCCTCTGGCACAGGTGGCTCCAGAGATCTCCAAACTTTCTGTAGATGTGCCAAGCCATCGTTAGCAGTGCGAGGAGGATAAACGATGCGATCGGACTTTTCGGCGACGTCTGAATCGTCGTCAGAGCTGTCGCCCAGGTTGGTCGACGAGTCATCTTCGTCGGAAGAAGGTTTTGCGAGGCGCTTTTTGACCTTCGCCTTCGACTTAACTGGCTCGGCTGTTTTTTGGCTTCGTTTCAGGCTTCTGTTGCTTTGCCTGGCGCAGCGCGGCGTTCTCTTCCCTCTGCCGCTGCGAATTCAAAAAGGCCGGGGTCGTCGTCACTTCCGCCATCTTACGCTTCTTCACCACGAGCGTGTCTCCGAATTTTTTGCTCACGATCATCTGCATGGCATAGTTGGTCTTCTCCTCCGGAGTCATCCCAGCCCTGCTACTGGTAGTCGATGAAGCCTGCGATTTGCCGGTCTGAGTTATGGCCCAAACTGGAATCCACGAAGGAACTCAGGCTGCCTCGTAGCCGTCGCCTTGGCACGGGTACTGAGGAACAGGCTCCTTGTCCGGCTTCGGAGGAATTTCGTCCCACGGCATCCTCGCCATTTCGGTATCAGAACATGACGGCCCTGCGGAGCGGCGGGAAGACTCGTGTCCGGACGAGACGGTCCTGGGGCGTCGACGTCGGGACTAACAGTGCGGTTCCACGGAGGTGGCGCCTTCTTCGGGGATAACGCGGTGACCATAAGCAGTGTCATCCAGGGGCTGCTTGCCGCCGGCTTCCCACCTCCGATACTGTTTCAACAACTTCTGGTTGAAGCGGTGTTCCGGGTACTTCGAGGCGTCAATTGGCCAAACGCCGCATGATCGTAACGCTGCGTTGAGGATGGCTGGCTTGAAGTGGTCCATCCACATGTCGCTGATGAAGACGCAGAACTTGTTACGGCTGAGGGCGCTGCTATTACGCTTTTTAGCCAGCCAATCGCGCAACTGTTCTGACCATGCCGCCTTCAGTTTAGCAAACGGCACAACGTCAAGGGGCTGGAGAAGATCCGTTGTGTGCGGTGGGAACTTCAGAAGGGTGATGTCCTCCGCCATAGCCTTCTCGATCACACGAACGTAGACGTGCGACGAACAACCGTCCATGAGGAGAAGTAGCGGGCGACGGGTAACCGTAGCACAGAAGCGATCGAAGAAGTTGGCAAAAAGCTCCTTGGTCATCCAGCCTTTTTTGGAAACTTCCATGATCATCCCGTCCATGCAGTTGTCCAGCGTGCTGTCGGCTGGACGGTTGACCAAATTGAAGATCACCATAGGCGGTAGAACTTCGCCGCCGGCGTTGGCACACGCGAGCACGGTCGTGCTCTTACGTCCATCGCCAACGCGGACGCCTTTGGTGCGTTCGCCGACGCCACCAATGACCCGACCGGGCGTCGGGTCGTAGCAGAAACTTGTTTCGCCTAAGTTCCAAATGTGATTCGGCATTTCATCGTCGCTGATGCCAGCGTTGCACAGTTGATCCACACATTCGAGCAGCTTGTCGTAAAATGGATATATGACGAAGGGGTTGCTCGTGGCTTCCTCGCGAGAGGCTGATAGTGATGCCTCTTTGCGCAGACTCAGCTTGTGACGATCGCAGAACTGGTTGACGTAGGCGACATTCGGCGGTTTTTCGATCCACGCCGGGATCTCACGCCATTCGCAGAATTCGCGAATGTGCTCGCCCACCTTCTTTTTCGAGATCCCGAAACCAACGCGGGCAAGGGCGCCAATCATGGCTGCAATGTCTTCCTCCACTTCCTAAAATAATAAAAAGCCATTTTGAGCCATTTGACTCAAGGTCGCTGCCGAAAGTTTTCGCACGGTGAACGGTCCACCTCTTTATAATAACGATATCTGGTATTGCTAGACATGACATTAAGGTAAAATTATAAATCCATTTTGACACCATACTTTCTAAAGACTCTAAATTCAATAAAAATAATCAAATTCGATGATAGTACACAATTTTTAGCCCTAACTGGCGTTAAAATCGGGTTTCTGCCAGAATATCCGCACCTCTCGGGTATCTCAAGATCGCTGCCGGAATTCTTCGCACGTTGAACGGCTTGTTAAACCATGTAGAAGGACATCCCGCACGTTTTCGATGCTTGATGGAGACTAATTTCGCCTGCGATAAATTTTTGGACGGCCATCTCGAGGGTTTTATTGGTCCAGGAGTGTTCCACTTTTTATAATAACGATATTTGGGCTTGCCAGACATTATGAAATTTAGGTAAAATTATAACGAAATATTTAGACTACACCATAAAATAGCTGAATTGGTCTGAAACAAATATAAAAAGTCGTATAGTTACGCAAAATGATAAATTTTTTCCCGAAAGTGATTTTTTTGCGAATTTGTTCGCAAAAAAATATCACCCTCTATAAAATCAGGGGTAGCTACCCGAGAGAGATCAGTTGTATACTATTATGGACCATCGTCGGGTCATACCACATGCACATACCCATGCCCTAATTCGATTCGCTGTAGGATCTGTAGTGAGAAATGTGAAAATTTCCAAAAAGTTTTTCGACCGTATTTTTTAGTACTTTCAGAATTTTGGCCACCACTCAGCCGCAGGGAGGCCCTGGGGCATAGCGCTCATATATGATAAACTAAAGACCCTTGCCTTATACCATGCATTAGTTAAACTTACTACCTGCGCTCAGTCCTCCAGGAGAGGGGTGACTTTTTTGCTAATATCCGGGGTGATTTTTTGCGAAGGTCCCTATATATAATATTAATATATTTATTAAATAAATATAGCAAGTAATATATTTATAAATTTAATATTAAAACATAGTTTATTAATATATTTATTAAGTAAATACAGCAAGTAATATATTTATAAATTTAATATTAGAATGTATATTAATGTATTTATTAAGCAAATATAGTTAGTTGTATTTATAAATTTCGTATTAAAATATAGTGTATTAATCAGGGGGTAGGCAGGGGGGCAAGGGGGGGGGGCAAGTGCCCCCCCTTACAAAATCCCAAATTGCTCGGATGTGCGCGGATTTTCTCAACTTTGCATTATATTTATGCCAAAACTGCTGAAAGTTCGCCGCTCTTAGAGCGGATTTCCGTGAATTGTAATTAACAAGATATGCCAACCACTAAGTTCGCTACTATACCTCTGTTAACAATACTGATAAGTGTTTTTTGTCTTTCAGTCAATTAAAATATTAACTATTGGTGTATCTAAAGGACAATATAATAGCTATTATGGATATTAGGGGCTTTCTAGCGAAACGCCCTATGGAAAAGTAAAGACACCCCTTGAAAGTTTTTGCAGCATAACGACTGCCAAAGAAAAAATACCCCCCCCCTTTATAAATTTTCTGCCTACGCCCATGGTATTAATATATTTATTAAGTAAATATAGTCGTTAATATGTTTATAAATTTAGTATTAAAATATAGTTTATTAATATATTTATTAAGTAAATATTGTACAATTAAACTATTATTAAGTAAATAAGACTTAAAGTTTAGTAAGTAATAAAATAATATACCTTAATTTGTATTTACATGAAAAGCAATATATGTGTCTGGCATATTATTTAACTACGAGATAAAATAGTCTATGGTTAGTAATACAAATTTATATATATTAATTGAGTAAACTTTTAGTAAAATTAATTTTAATAATTTAATAATAATTATTATATAAAAGGGGATTAAATTTCGGGGCAAAACTTGATTAAAATTTGTGTTTTGGGGAGATAAGGTTTAAGAGAATTTAACTTTGTGGAAAATGACGGCAAATCGTCACGAAAATCGACTATTTTGCTGACTTAAGCTAAAATAGTGATTGGCTGCCAAATTTTTGCTCGTAGCAGACACGTTCATTAATTTTAACGGGCGTCTTAATTACTCTTAATCTAAAGGAGTTTCATGTGGCTTGGGATAACCACCGATTTATGGTAGCAATCCCAGTTTTAAAATTTTATTACTTAAAGCGTCGGTTAAAGCACGAGTTCGTTAATTGTTCATTAATATAAACGGCATTTTATACAAAAACTGTTCATTAATATAAGCGACACTTTTATATACAAACAGCCATGTGCCAACGCGTTCCGATACAATTTTGAGTGCGAAAGTCCTGAAATGTTCGTGACAGGACCGAAGCGGCCCTGTTACATCTCTTATATTTTTAAATGGAAATTTTCGGACTTAGATATACGGGTTTAAAATAATGACTGTATGTGTCCGTTTGATTGTCACCATTTTCTCTCTTACATCGGGATCCCCTGTGAAAAAGAGGGTGCAGGGTGACTAATGCCATAGGACCCAAGAAGGAAAAGAAGAGAAAAGACCACAGAATAAATTAACAGGTATATACAGATAGTGTATCACTAAGTGTTACACGAACGATTGTTGCTTTTGTTTGGTTTGTTTGGTCGGTAAATTATTTTTGTGACGGGTGTTGGCTGTGCTTTATTGATATCGTGATCCCGAAATCCTTACGACTCTAAGTCCTCCTGCGGTGTATGTCAGCCTGAGCTTGCGTGTATACTAGATTAGGATCGCCGATCTCCACACTAGTTGTATCAGATGCACCATCGATGTCTTGGCGTAATCGGTCGACTGCCTCTGGGTCGGCGGCCTGTAATTCCCTAGCGAAATATTTATCGGCAAGGATAGTTTCTCCTGGTTGTTGTATTGCAGCCTGGATGTATGCTGGAGGCACAGCCTTCAACAAATCGGCCATGTCCGGAAAACTACTTAGTGGTCTGTAACATGGTTTGGTGCGATTGACATGTACTACATGGTCGGAGGCATTGGGTTGTCCTGGGAGCTTGACACAAATGCATGGCAACATTATCTTAGTGATTTGGTACGGTCCACACCATCTGCGTTCCAGTTTACGTGATAGTAAAGGTGTTGTATAGTATCGGTAGATCCACACATGATCATTAACTCGATAGTCGGGGACCTTGATTTTGCGATTGTAGTAACGTTTCCTTTAGTCTTTAGCAGACTCCATGGATCGATAAGCTCGGTCTCTGATCGTGGCTAACCATCGTTGTACGTTAGCGCGGTAACCTTCAGCTCCGGGGTAGCGTCCCCAATCAGTCTGTGTCTCGATTCCACCCGGTACGCGGGGTTGGAATCCGTGCATGAGCATGAAAGGTGGGTAATGTGTAGAAGCGTGTACTGCGGAATTGTAGGACATTATGCAGTAGGGTAAAACTGTGTTATGAGAAATGAAAATCACTAATAATTAAGCAAACTTTAGCTATTGCCAATGGCATGCGATTCTGGGTATCCGTTTGATGTCATTTTGAGGTAAATACACTATTTTTGGAATTATAATTGAAGTGCATATAATTAAACAAACTTACCGCAAAATATGTTTCACAAATATACTGTTGCGGTTGTAATGCCTCAGGATTGACAATTTTGCTCGACAAACTCCTAGTGATCCTATGTACTCGCGAGTCATTGCCAGCCGCAGCACTGGCCAACTTTGCAGCTGTATCGCGTGTATCGATTCCAGCCGCTGCGCACTGCATGACCAAACTCCGCGTAGCTAACACCCGTCTTTTGGCAGCTTCTTCGTCCGTCAAATGTGCTAAATGGCGCTCCAGCCCGATCTCAGCATAGCGCCTGGGGTCGTGGCTAAATTCAATTTGAAGCCACGGAAGGAAGCAAGCTCCGATTAACAGCAGTGCACTTAAGATTTGAGTGCAACTAAGCAACATCGCAAGCAAGTTACATGCCATCATTAAAATAATTTGCGACAAAATTTTAATGAAAGTTTAACTGGGTCTTGCTAAATTTAGATATTTTTAGGTCAATTAAAATGTTGTCTATATTATATAAAATTAAAATTAATTATATTATAGTGGTAACTTTTCAGATTGTAATAGCGGAAAACGGTTTTTATGCATCATTTGCATAGCCGTAATAGTTAAAATGGCACCGTTTAATATCTGTTTACACTATTCTGAAAACAACATTAATAACAACGAACTAAAATAAAATGTAGAAATTTACCTAAATTTGTAAAATAATATAAATATTCAGTCAGCATGGAAAAATCAATATATATTTTGGACTTTACTATTATCAATATCGGATATAGCATTCGTAATAACTGTGTTCAAACTTTTATTTTAACCCTTTGCGTTCCGAATTTGCGTTTCTAGTATATGCTAATAAGCAACAAATTAAAGGGGCCGAGAACAATTGATCCCAGCCCTTGAGTTATTTCGGCGCTATTGCTCAGATTTTTAAGCCTCTTCGCACAGCGAGCGAACTATAATACACCTACATTCGTACAGTACGCGGAAATTTAGTACGTATATATGTAATAACGGTGTCGCAGCTGCATGGCGCAACTTCCTAACACCATGCTCATACGACCCCGGCTATCGTAACCTCAAGGGCGGACCGTTAGTACTGAAATTCTGATCCTATTCTTGGTCAGACCCAAGAAGCTACGCAGCTTAGCAAGCCGCAGGCGCGCTTCACGGGGTGTGTTCGGACCCCGCCCGATTGGTTGCGCACGTGTCTAGTTCCTGGTATGATTTCTGAGGCCCCCCAGGGAGGCTAGCACCGACACCTGCTCACAGGTCATGGAGCCTAGCCGCTATTCCCTATCTTAAGCTCATCGGAAGTTGTTTGGTTCTAGATTGTTGTGTTAATAGGTTAGAATAAAAGATGAAAATGTCCCTAGAAATTTGAAGCTCAAGCGAGTTGCCTATTTAGTCTGCTCCGTGCTAGAGCATTGTAGCCTATGTGGCCCCCACAGGGTTCCGACGGACCCTGAAAGTTTAATGTCGAAAAATCAATGGCGTGGCCTGCTCCTTTCAATAAATTCTATCTCGATGCATCTCCTAGAGAGCTTTTCGAGTTATCGCCGTGAACGAGTTAAATTTTGGTTGTGTTCCTATGAGTTTATTCCTTGGTTCCAGTAGTAATACAAAATAAATGAGCGAGTAGGCCATGCTCGTCGGGGCTTGTGACATTCTCGCACACAAGCCACGGCGAACAGTGCCTGCTCGTCCGAGTGGACAAACCACAAAAATCCCTATCATCTCGGTATGCAATAAGACTTTATTCGGTGTTAAATACAAATTTATTTACATGATCAAATTTTATTTTGGGGACAAGTGTTTGTGAACAAATATCGGGGCGAACTAGGTGAATCGAATCAGGGAAGCTCGTAGCTCGTGGTAATTGTGTCAGTCCGATAGACTATGGGGCACACGACGTAAAAAGAAAAAAGCATTAGCGGAGCGTGCAGATACCCGCGCGTGCGCGGACTAGCGGCGGTTATCCCTGCTTTAGCTCAATGTTAGCGATTATTTCAGCTATGGGGCACAGCAAGCAGGGGCCCTAGAGTGCTTCAGAAACTGCTCCTTAACATGCTATCTCAAACCTACGGTGGCGGACATTAGACTAGGTTAAGGGAAAGAAAAGAGTGAAGGTGGGGTTTGGTCATGCGAGCTCTACTCTAGCAACGATAAAAATACTGTGGTCCGGTTGTTACTCGAGATAGATCCGACTGTTATACCTACGGATTGACTTGCGCCATCGTCTCAGATAAAGTTGTCTATCGAAGGTACGACTGACCGAACGGGGAAGCGAGAGAAGACGGGGGGAATAATTCATCATATTCGCCGCGGTGGGGGTTGGTTGTAGCGTAAAAACGGCACTAGGCGGTTTCCTGAACAATCTCTGAGCCGCCCCCAGGGGCGAGCCTGGTTGAGTGGTTTTAGTTTGATTTCTCTGCTTCAATTTTGGTGGGGGCAAGTTTTAGTGGACAGTATGCCCCTTGCCGATCGGTTATTCGGCCTTGTCTCCTATCCTCGGGTTCGTTTCGAGCAAGCTGGCGTGGGGCCGTTGGCCCCGGACGTGTCTGCGTCTTTTTTTGGTCGTTTGTTCTTTTCCTCTCTCTAACGACGATCTTGTCGTCCTAATACACTGCTGTATACAGTGTCTCAACTGCACTGTTGTGCATTTGAGTTATCATCGACTTAATAGTCGATGCTTTTATATATCTGTGGCTGAATGGTTAAGGACAATGAATCTGCAGCGGGCTTAATTTCCCCGTGCTGGATCGATTCATTATAAGGGAAAAATGTACTGGCAAGCGCTGAAACTGTGAAAAACTGAATCTGAGCAGACAGGATACATAGCCTAACCGGCAAACCGAGATAAAACGAAAGAACAGCTAAATTCAGCGATCAGCTCGCTCCGAAGAGAAATCGGCGTTTTGCACTTGCTCGGTTTGGGGCCTAAATGGGCAGAGCGAAGCGATTAGTTTTCTTTATTGGGATGGGGTAAATAAATTTTTATTTTAGCGGCGGGTGCACGAAGTGTTCCTCCCGCAAAGGCGTTAATGAATACTGCCATAGTGCCAGCTCTCGGCCTGTTTAACCATGTTTATTTGCAGACGTTGGCCTGGAGAGAAAACCATGCTGCTACACTATGGTGAACATTCGCAAATTTGATCGTTTCGATGGATTATTTCAGAGTACACCAAAATGAAGTTTTAATATAAAACTGTCCATACGCGGCATCAGCTGGGGCGAACGGAATTTTGAGTCGGCTAGGGGCTTTGCCCTGTTGGCCGCGCACTGGGGTATTTTGGGGAACGGGGTATTACCTAGAATTTTCCGGTCAGTCGTCACAGTGAAGCGAGTGCTTATTTGCGATACCTACTATGTTTACCTCAAAACCGGTGCAATGTTCCTGCAAGATTTTGTTAATCCGAACACATCCAAATACTGTGAAATGACAGAAAAAGAAAACCGAGATAAGCCATTACCAGCGTTCCTTTGGGAACGGCAAACACCTTAAGCTCAAGACACGTTACCTAGAAGTTGTTTAGTCTTTTGAGTTCCCAAATTTTCTTAACTCAATAGAAGAAAAGAAATTTTGCGGGCTTCCTAAAGCCCAACGGAAGCTAGTCCTCCGTTCCTAATTTGCGTTTCGGTTCAGGCCCAAACACGGCATGGGCGTCGAACAATCCACTACGCTACAAATTTAGAAACCATAGTAGCAAATCATTGAACAAGTCCCTATTTCTATGGCGTGCACGTTCTAATTGTTTGGCGATCCCATCTGCTACGTTGCCTTTGTGGTTTCGACTCGCCGCCCTACTAATTAAGCTAAATTTGACTTAGCCGATGACCCTCGTTCATGAGGACATCGTGGAACATCGAAAAGAATCGAGCTAATTTAAAATTTTCCTGTGAACGCCCATGTTTCAAAGTCTCGCCGGGGGAACCGATGATAGGAAAAACACCCGTCTCGGGCCAAACCCTAACATACTTCTAGTTGGTCATGGGCCCTGCTCCAAGGCCCCTAGGGTCCGCGGGAGGGCCCTAAAGTCGCCCCCCTGTTCGTCCTAGTCGTTCGTATTTCGTCCGTCCGTAAAACTCTCAAATTTTAACGCTTTTAGTAAGCGATGTCCCCGTCCGTCCGTTCTTATGTTATGTCCTTACGTACATATTTATAATACATATATATATATACATATCCACACATCTACACATTCCACAAACCCCCAAAACACAGAAGTGATGGTGGCCAGAGGGGCGGAAGGGAGGCCCCGGAGGAAAAAAAAAACCCAAAAAACCTTAAAAAAAAAAAAAAAAAAGGGGGAGGAAAAAACCGAACAGAAATGTCGGTTAGAGAGAGAACGAGGATAAGAAAACAAAGGACAGCGAGGACACGAAGAGGGCGGGGGAAGGGAAGCGGGACAAGGGGAATCCCGGGGGATTTTCAAGGGGCTGGGGTTAGATTCGGACCCAGGACGGAAAATGGAGTAGATTGGTACCAAACATGAAGGGGAAAGTCGTAATAGTGGGTAGAAATTCCACCTACGGTTTCGTATGTACATACGTATGGGGAGCTTTAGCGGGCTCTCTTGTGTTAACGGTTGGGCGGAGCGACGCCCGCCGGGTATCGTTGGACTCGCCGTGCGGCAGGGGTAAAAATGGTGCTAAAATCATTAGAGAGAGTGACGGCTACGGTAGGGGCGGTTTCGTCGGCTGTCCCGGGTTAACGGGGCGGCGGACCGTGACCCGCCGGGTATTTTTGGGGACGTCTCGTCGAGGCGAAGCTAATGAAGGGCGGTTCGCCCATTTTGAAGTTGAGAGAAAAATCTCGAGCCATCTGTACCCATGAGTGGTTGGCAACAGGGAGTTATGCACCTTTGAGTGACTACAGCGAGTCAGCGGAGATTCGGACGGGGGCTCGGCGCACGTCGCTGGACTCACCTTGTCACTATGAACAAAACGAGGGGTCGCATGCACCGGCTCAGAAGTGGAGTGGGACAACGAGGATGTCGGAAGGTGGGGGTTACCTTACTGAGGTACTAGGAAAAGGGGCAGTTTTGCCTAGATTGTGCTCAGGGGGCGTTAACGGTTGCGAGGGAAGGCATAGGGGCCTTAGACTCGCCACACACATATATACCATATCATAAATATATGGAAAGTAATAGTCCTGTTTCTAGTCTAATGTCCGTCACCGTATGTTTGAGATGGCATGTTAAGGAGCAGTTTCTGGAGCATTCTAGGGCCTCTGCTTGCTGTGCCCCATAGCTGAAAAAATCGCTAACATTGAGCTAAAGCAGGGATAACCGCCCCTAGTCCGCACACGCGCGGGTATCTGCACGCTCCGTTAATGTTTTTCCTTTTTACGTCTTGTGCCCATAGTCTATCGGACTGAAGCAATTACCACCAGCTACTACTAAGCTTCCCTGAATCGATTCATCTAGTTCGCCCCGATATTTGTTCACAAACACTCGTCCCCAAGATAAAATTTGATCATGTAAATAAATTTGTATCGTTGACACCGAGGAAAGTCTTATTGCATACCGAGACGATAGGAATTTTCATGGATTGTCCGCTCGGACGAGCAGGCACTGCTCGCCGTGGCTTGCGTGCAAGAATGTCACAAGCCCCGACGAGCATGGTTTTCTCGCTCATTTATTTTGTATTATTACTGGAACCAAGGAATAAAATCTTCGGAACACAAGCAAAATTTATCTCGTTCACGGCGATAACTCGAAAAGTTCCCCAGGAATTTAGTCTATTTGCATCGAGATAGAATTTATTGAAAGGAGCAGGCCACGCCATTGATTTTCCGACATCAAACTCTCAGATCCCGCCGGAAACCTATGGGGGCCACATAGGCTAGAATGCTCTAGCACGGAGCAGACTAAATAGGCAACTCACTTGAGCTTCAAATTTCTAGGGCATCTAGTGAAATATTTGTCAGCGAGGATAGTTTCTCCAGGTTCCTGTAGAGCAGCCTCAATGTATGCGGGAGGAACGGCTTTGAGCAAATCGGCCATGTCAGGGAAGCTGCTTAGCGGGCGATAGCAGGGTTTGGTACGATTGATGTGGACCACATGATCGGAAGCATTAGGTTGTCCGGGGAGTTTAACGCAAATGCAGGGGAGCATTATCTTGGTAATCTGGTATGGTCCACACCATCGGCGTTCTAACTTGCGCGATAGGCCTGGTGTCGTGTAGTATCGATAAACCCATACATGGTCATTAACACGGTAGTCGGGGACCTTTATTCTTGCGATTGTAATAGCGTTTTCTGTATTCCCGAGCAGATTGCATGGATCGATAGGCTCTATCCCTGATGGTGGCTAACCATCGTTGCACGTTGGCGCGATATGCTTCTGCTCCGGGGTAGCGTCCCCAATCAGTTTGTGTCTCGATTCCACCAGGGACTCGGGGTTGGAATCCGTGCATGAGCATAAATGGTGGGTAGTGCGTGGAAGCGTGTACTGCTGAATTGTAGGACATGATGCAATACGGCAGGACTTCGTCCCATGTAGTGTGGTCCTTTTCAGGTAATGCTACTCTTAGGAGGAATAGTAGGGTACGGTTAAAACGTTCGATTTCTCCGTTTGCCTTCGGGTTATAGCTTAGCGTTTCACGTTTAAACGTATGTAGTCTAGCACACAAGGCTTCCATTACCTCGGAAACGAAACATCCTCCTCGGTCTGAGACTAATTCTTCGGGTGCGCCATAGCGGCACACCACGTCTTCGACGAAGACCTTGGCGACGCTCTTGGCGGTTTGGTCCGGTAATGCAGCGGCAATAACTAGTTTTGTGAATTGATCGATGAAGGCGATTACGTACCTATTTCCGTTGCGGGATAGCACTCGTGTGTCCAATATGTCGACGAACATGCGATGCATGGGCGCACTAGCCAACGGGTTCTCTCCGAGCGCGGCTCGAACGTTTTGGGGTAGGTTGCGTGATCGTTGGCAGAGTATGCATCTCTTTACATATTCGTCCACATCCTTGCCCATGGTTTCCCAATAGTAGAATTGCTTGAGTTTGCTTAGTAGTCGATCTCTACCTGGATGTCCACCAAATAATGTGTCGTGTTCGTGCTTGAGTATCTGTCGTATGAGTAGTCTAGGTACGCATAGTTTGGGTCTGTGGTCGTTCGGCATGATGGGGTGTAAGTATAAAATAGCAGTGTCGGGGCAAAGCCTGTAATGATGGGCTTCCAATTTGAGAGCAGTTGCTGCCTTTTCGTCGGTGGGCGATTGTCGTGTATGTAGATACCACCAAATAGGACCAAATTGTTTATCTCTGCGTTGAATGTATGGTAGGTAATTGAGAAGGTTCCTCCCTTCATATTGTTGAA
>JASANE010000247.1:0-26968 GCA_030248225.1 Trileptium ribeirensis | reverse complement strand
TCTTAGTCTAAGGGAATTTATCTATATTTTGCTTGAAGGTTTCGAAGGTTTTATATGTCAAAGATTAGCCGCATAATGTGGGTTTTAGATCTGGTGAAATTATCTTTGCGTCACAACATCAATATTATGTAAGCTCCGCATAATATGCTACTTCCATTACTCAGATAAGTTGTAAGCAGGTCGGCAGCATTCAGTTAATTCTTTGCTATCTGTCAATGGCTGGATCAGTTATAGCGTCAGTTGGCTCAAATTTTCAGCTTCTACAGTCATCTGCGTAAAATCACATAATTTAAACGAACGAAAGATTAATCATGATGTTATAACTAATGATATAGCGAATCTATCCAATAATTCTTTCTCAAGTCAATAAATAATTCTTAGGTACCATACGTTCAATAACTATTTGTCAGAGTGACTATAACTAAACTGGTAAGCTATTGTATACTATAAATGACAAATTTAATAAAATAGCGTGATACACAGATGCTGTAATACAGATGTAGCAATTCCGGAGTATATATGGCCGAAAATATTTAAGCCACAGCAGCCAAATTTGTTCCACTTTGAGACAAATATTGGGTGATTTTAACACATTTATCAGCTCAGAAAAGGAAAAATGGTAGATACCACAGCTATTTGCACATTGCATGCGACCCGAGTGTAAAATATAAATTTGCACTAAACGTACACATGATAAGTTCTTGTACTAATTTGTATTACAGTGCAAAGTTATGGGACAATAATTATAGACTATAAACAAAAGTGCCAACCTATCTATGCCTCCACACGGTATCGTAAAAGTAGTAAAATCAATGGATAAAGTTAGCAATATACGTGTTTATCAAAGGATACATATATGTCTATATACAATAAAACACTGAAGACAGACGAAGAAAGCATCTTAGATGATGTCACCAACTCTGAACCCAATTTTTCTGAAAATCGTTCGTTTTTTCAAATTATCGGTGCGATAGGACATTGGTAACGTAGATAGGCTGTGCGTATACTATGCGTAAAGCATAAGGCGATATATGCATGGTGAAAATTTGTGAACCAAATTGAGAAATAATATTTCGGCTTGCACGTATTGGTACTAGTATATTGTGCCAAATTAAGACGTTTACTTTAAATCAATATATTGAAAAACCACTGACAGCCGGGGGTATTGCTCTAAAATTTTATGACACATAAAGTATCTTTACTGTTTACAGCATAAGTGGCATAACGCTCGTTCAAAAGCTTTCATCGTTTGAAAATGTGCGTGAGCCCCGTGTCGCATATTTTATGAAGAAACTTCTTCAAACGTTACAACAACTGCATTCAAAAAATATTGCCCATCTCGATTTAAAGGTGAGCTTTTTATAGAACTTAAATTTTAGATATTTAATGCAACATATTAGCTTTTTGAAAATAAAGGTATTAGTAGTGCAACATTTGGTTAACTGGCCTTTAATATGTTTAATTTGACAATTAATCAAGCGACTGTAAACTTTCAATCAAGGATCAGCTGAGTTTTCGACATGGGTTAAATAGTACGGGCACTCGACAAAATTTTGACCTTAGATAAAAATTCGTTTATGTGAAATGCCTTACATTCTTACTTCAAAACTTATATGTGTGGAACTTAATGATGGGATTTTATAGTATATAATGGCTTGCATTAATTTGTGTATTATATTTTAGCCAGAAAATATAATGGTCAGCGAATCGACCGAAGATCATATAAAATTGCTTGATTTTGGTTCGAGTCGACAATTGAGGACTAATTGTAGCCGATCGAAACAAACAGTTGTCGAACTAAGTGATCCAGAGTTTATGTCACCTGAAGTTGCGCAGTGCAAACCTGTGACGCTATCGGCAGATATGTGGTTTGTACATAATTATGTATAAAATAATATATGATACAGGAGTTATATCCCAAGTTAAATGAAGTTAAGTGTAATTTCTTTATGTTTCTTTCATATTTTATTATTTAGGCGTCAGTTAATATATTAGTTCCAGCCACCTTATTTCTGTAGATTATTTACAAGATCCATTAGACAATATTTTCAATGTAATAAAGGTACTAGGCATATACTTTCAAGTTGTTGAAAAGTCACATTAGTATTTTTGGAATCTAAGTGCTTCTATGACAATTGCATAGACTTTTCTCGAACAGCGTTTGACAAACCTTCTAACTTGATATTGTAGAATTGTCGATATTGTCGAGGAAATGAAAAATCGCGATTTACACTAACTATCAAAGTTGAACTATAAATATCACAGATGTCGAAGGGGCGACGGTTGGGGAAGGGGTATCGGGGGATGTCTTCGATGGATTGCCCTCTGCCGAGGACCTGCTACATTTTTGGCAATTGTACCCCAAATTTTGCTAAATTTACCCTAATTTTGCCAATCTTGGTGTGTAAAATTTTCCCAATATGGCTGAAAGGAGTCCGATTCTTAGGGGTAACCACCTATCGACACTCATGGTAGCTATATATATCATAATTCTACAGTTGCGATATAAGGAATTCTGGCGTATGTGGATAAAGCATAATGTAAAAGTGATAAGCTTTGCCACACTTATGCGTTTATTACGTGCCATACCATCAAAATGGCTTAGTTCTTCTCGATTTTGAAAAAAATTGAATTCCAAAAAATACAAAACATCATGCAGAATTTAGTCAATACACAGCACATCACGATATTTTTGATGGCTTAACTATTAACTGATGTACAACTTTTCACAACCACCGTCCACACGTTTAAATTTTTAACTGAAAATTAATGCTCAATATTTCATCAAAATGATATCGATGTCTGAACAAAAATTGCACACATGTTTTGCATAATTTTTGCGTTTAACCGCGGAATGTCTTAAAACTGTTCAAACTATTGAGGACTATTATATTACCCAATCAGCGACTTAGATACGTTTGGTTTGTTTTGAACTTATGGCTTAATCCACTCTGGAATTTATTGGACAATGCAGATCTGTGCTGATAGTCTAAGTGATTACCGCAATGTTTCATCGTATGCTTTCAGTTGTGATTATGTAACAAAAGAATTCGAAAACTTGAAAACAATATTTAACAAAACATTTCAAAAATTTTGAAGCATCTCAATTTTACACATTTTTCCATTACAAGTGACAGCCAAATTCAGATCAAATGTTTGGTTCAAATTTTGAGCAAAAACACATATGTAAATTTTAGTCGTTTTAATATTTTATAAGGTACGTTAGATTCAAATTAGCTACATTTGCACGCCAGACTTGTAACATGATATATTGTTACAATATTTGAATAATGTATATTACAATTGAATATTTACATCAGATTCTTGCGTCGTAACTAACTCATGTACCGTCCGATGTATCAATTATATCTTTGTGTAGATTCTTTCCAAGTTCTCATATTTTCGTCTTTATCATCGCACAGTTTAAATATTAAACAAAAAATTATAATGGAACAGTAAAAAGCGAACATTATAAATACTTCCTAAAAATTATGGTTCTTATTCATTCATTCATTCAATTCTCTCCATTCCAGTTCTCACAGCAAATAAATTTGCAGTATTTGAACGGATTTCAGACTGACGCGTTGTTATTTAAGACTTAGTATTTTTATTTCTAGTTTATTAATTCCATTTGAGTGTATTTGAGTTGTTAAAATAACGTGGCAGTATGTTGCATATGCAATATTGGACAGCATTTAGTTGGTAACAACAGAGTTTCTATTTTACTAAACGGTCATCCAAAACGCTATGCTTATGGTTAAAGTGGATTAAAAGTTTCATAACTCTAAACGCGATGGCTATGACGATGCTATTAGTGGTATATATTAGTGTAGCGAGAAAGTAGAAAAATTTCTGATATAGGGCTAAAATATGAAGTGGCTATTTTATTTCAGTAAAAAGTATTAAGTATAGAGTGATAATTGATTTTTTAAAATATCTTCAAATTTTTAAAATAAAATAAATTCAGAAAACCTAAAAAATGGTCAACAGAAATGTTGAGCTACGCTTTTTGAGATCACAAATTGGTTGTGATATAAATTTAGAATTAGGTATAAGTGAAACATAAAAAGTGGAGGTCACATATTACGTTAACATAAATTATTACCGTTGGTTAGACAGTTATCAATAACAGATTATTAAGATTAGAGTGGTGTATCATTATCTGGCGCTAAAATTTTTTAACATCGATTATGTGGAAGCTATTTTCGAAAAAATCATATATATTTATGTTGTCTATAAAAATAGAGCTTGAAGAGTTTTGCGTTAGTTTAATGCGAAATTGCAATGTAGAGAATATTGTTGCAATTTTGTATTCTGGCAATGTTGAAAAATTCGCAATACTTGCTAACTGTAGTACTACAGAAATACCACACACGTTAGCACGATGTACCAGCGAAATAGATTATTGAGTAGTTTACGAAATTTCTTCTATTGAGGTTTATTAATTTTTTCCAGAAATTCGAGCAAACATAGGTTTAAGTTTCAGATTCACAATTTTTTTATATTAAATTATTATTTAAATATATATACTTAAGGTATTTTCGATTGTTTCTACTTTTATAATTTAGCTGTTTCAGCATGTCAACTACTGTGAAAAGAAAAATAGGAACCCAAAAGTACATGTCACCCTTTCGAACATATAATACCTCTTACTATTTTTCGGAATTTTAAAACTTTAAACTTTGTTATATGCAACAATCATCCAAAAATAAATTCTTCCAACAGTAACTGCAGTATTATAGTTATCACCCCATTGATATTCGTAGTAGCTTAAACAGGTCTTAGCTTATGCCAACAAGCGATTGCTACGACTAGATGGACTTACTTTACGGCAGTTCTTGATATAATTATAGCAGTTACACCCAAACTACGGAAAATATCATTAGCTAAAATATAACTTTATCAGCTATCGGGTAAAAAATTGTTTATATATAATATTTGGGTGGCTTAAATAAATTTATGTTATTTACTATTTTTTATCCTTTCCCTTAATATATATTATGGCTTTGCTTACCGTCTTACCAAACTTAGCTACACATTAACAACACATGTTCCCTATTTTGTACAAGTTTTTATTACAATACAGTCTATTTGAGAAATCGCCATTATTATCGGTCTATTGTAACAATTTTTGTACTGTACTGTGTGTATTGTTACGTTGATTTTAGGTCTGTCGGTGTTCTCACTTATGTTCTGTAAGTGAAACAAAACGTTTTGAGCGTTTGTTTTAATAATTTTAAATTCTATTGCGTTATTATTATACACAGTCAATAATGTAAACAGTGAGAAATAAACTTGTAGTCGCACTTTTTGGGTTTTGAACCGGCGGTATATTTCTGTTTCGTAATTAAACGTCAGTTTACATGACTAAATGATCTTTGGAAATTTAACGTGAAATAGCGCAGTATTTTATCATTAACTAAATTTTAGGTTTTATATGCTCAAAATTCAAAGAAAAGTTCACTATTTTTGAATTAAATCTCCTCGCCTCAAGATCAATAGTTTAGAAATAACACTAATATCTTGTAAGCAACATGCGAATCTTTAATTGTGCGTTTGTCAGGGGTTAGTTTATAATTCGGCTGTGCTCATCTGCATGCCGAAACCTCGGAGCTCAAAATAAGTTTTTGAATTACATCTTCGTTTCTTACTTTTCGTGGTTATAAAAGTGCTACATTAAAGTGAATCCAAACAAATATTCTGATTTCTAAGTTAACAGTAATACAAACTGGCTATACCGCAGCAATCTTCGAAAATATTTTTTCAGGCATAAGTCATTAGTAATAGCTAATTAGCTGGAGCAGAGACTTCACGCTATACTAAATTATAACTATCATCGTTGGATTTATTCAAGAAGCAATTGCTTGCAATAACTATGCGCGTCTATTTTAACAATATGGAGACACCAATTATCAAAGAGTTCTTAAACTTTGGTATTTGACAGAAATTAGGTGTACTGGACACACTAAATATGGTATACTGCACACCCCTGCAAAAACTCATGCAATATAGCAACATAAACTTTATCGTCACTGTTCGGACTGGTCGTAGTCAAGCCTATATATATGTATCTATATTAATGCAATGTTTTATACAAAATGTATTATTCCTGAAAAGAGTAGTGGACTTTGCGGGCGAATTTTTTCATTGTAATTGTATTAAGTTTCTGGACATACTATACATGGACGCGTGTATCATCATTAGTTGGGAACCAGAGGTCGATCAGACTAAGTGAGCACAAATTCAGCTGTTCTGGTTTTAATTTATATATATCGTTGATCTAATTTAGCTCAATTTTTTAATGTATAAAAACCTGACGGCACATATGTAATATTGCTTCTTCGTTGTGAACGAAAAAGTCAAAGATCATATTTAACTCAAAATGAAAGTGATATTGGTTCGGCTGATTTGCTGAAGCTTTCACAGTGGCTTTGCATTTTGGTTGTATTGGCGCAGTACATGTGTCTACCTAAGCGAATATCCCGTAACGGATTGTGGTCTTTAAAATCCATTAATTTAGACCCAAAATTAAAAAATTTTGCGACTATCGTCCGCATATAGATAATCGCTGGACGGATTTGGCATACTTATGGCACTGCGTAGGTTTAGTGCATGAGTGAACTTCTTAAGGTGATCCAACCAACCGTCCTATTTTGTATTAGCAGATATCGAATCACAAACTGTTCTTACGAAGAAAATGCTGATTTTTATTCGGTTTTATGTTAACGGAAATTTGAAGGAGACAAATCTATTAGCCAGAAATTATATGTTGTGCTCGAACATTTGGTCATTTTCATTTTGCAGAAATTCGGTTCAATACCACATACCATCTTATATAATGGCATTGATTTTGCGTTTTGCTATTGTTATATGTTTCTAGGTTAAGCGGTATTTCACCGTTTATTGGTGATAGTGATAATGAAACGATAGATAACGTTATTCATTGTCGTTGGTCGTTTAATCCGAATCATTTTGATCAAACGTCAACGGAAGCTAAACAATTCATATCAAGTTTGCTCCAAGCTGATCCAAGGTGAGGACCGTGATAACAAGCAAGCGAAGGCCATACTCGGATTACATAACATTAGGAATGGTTCGTTTCTTGGGTTAAATGCAGCATTATTACTATTTACTTATTTCTTCAGCTCATGTGACCTTTAGAACTCGGACGCTATAACGTTTGAAACAAGGTCATATTAGAGCGGGGGGCGGGGTGTTCGGGATGCGGCAGCCCCCCCCCCCCGTCTTAGGCCTAGGCTTAGTATATGTCTCATATAGGTACCTTAGCTTACGCTAAGACTAAGGGTTAGTCTTAGTTTTCTAATTTTATCAGTTTTGTCGTCGATATAGGTAGTAAAAATACATTGTTTACATTTGAACGTTTGAAGTTAAATAGTAAAAATTGTATTTTAATAAACTTTGAGGCTTTACTAATCATACGAAACATTGTATGGATGGGTTAGCAAGGTTAACGAAATACAGCCTAGCAAGTTTATTGCATGAATTGTTGTCGAATGTACATTATCATATTCATATTAGACCAGACACTATTTATCTAGCGTACCTTTCGTACAATGCTACATTTTAGAACATAACTGATGAGCCTACAACATGATTGCTGAGAATTTTGTTACACCTCTGCTAAGCGTTATGCCTTGTATAAACACAAATATGACAGATGACCAAATGACAATCGTAGGCTATTGCAAGCGATACGGTTAACTAAGTTTGCATTAGATTTTCGAGTCTAGATTTTTCAAGCCTATTTCATTGGATTCATCATATAACAGATAGGAGCTGTCATGCCTCGCAGTGTTTCTAATTACCAGAGACTTTTAAAAGTACACATGATAGGCATAGTTTTCAGCAACACCGGTTATATTAGTCTAACTTTTTTTAACTATAGTTTACGCAGGTATGTAAAAATGAGCGGCACATTGTCAATAATGAAACTTATTACGATTGAAATAACGCTAAGTAGCGACACAAACGAACAGATAATCAATTCGATCCGTGTGGTACCTGAGCTCAGAAATAAGCATGTTAAAGACAAGTTAACGTATCGCCTAGTAAGCATTCAGTGATTTTTATAAATATATATTAAATGAAGTAAATAGAACAATTGCTGCTACCTACAAAGTCATATTATATTGATTATATTTTCAAGCTATCTTTAATATACTATTGAATATTATGCTTACAGCCAGAGATTTTTGTCATACGGACAGCTGCTAGGGCTAAAATTATCCGGTCATCGCGAGCACGTTTCGGTGAAACCTGCACATCAATCATAGCCGCATTAAAACACAAAGCATACTAATGATAATGTAAGTTGTGTGAAATATGATTTGAGAAAACGAAATCCGAAAAATAGCATAGGTATATTATATATCACATGCGACAAAAGGCAATAGCTCAGCAGAGCTTTTTTCAACATGCTTTCTTTTCGTTTACAATAAAAAAATTTAGCTAAGATCATGTAACTAAACAGTGGAAAGTACTTGTAATAGACATTAGTCATATAACGTCCAATTTTTGAATTGATGCTTACCATCGAGTGATCGATTTACAAGAAATTAAGAAAAACAAATTTAAAATACCATAGGTATATTATATATCACATGCGACAAAAGGCAATAGCTCAGCAGAGCTTTTTTCAACATGCTTTCTTTTCGTTTGCAATAAAAAAATTTAGCTAAGATCATGTAGCTAAACAGTGGAAAGTACTTGTAATAGACATTAGTCATATAACGTCAAATTTTTGAATTGATGCTTACCATCGAGTGATCGATTTACAAGAAATTAAGAAAAACAAATTTAAAATATTGAAGTGTAAGCAGCCGTCGTGTGTCCGGTTATATGTTTATACTTTATTCAACATCTATTGCTAATTTTGACAAGAGTCACCTATATGCCTTAGCCCCCCAGCTGTGCAACGTACCACACATGCTAGTGACCTATTTGTAGACGGAGGTTCATTGTTTTCTAGACACCTGTTTTAACACATTTTAGCAAACGACTAACTGTTGATGAAAGTTTAAACCATCGGTGGCTCAAACTTGCCGAGAACCAAGAGAAGGGCATTATTCTCAATACTAAGTTTCTCAAGGAATTCAAATATCGACACAAGTGGGTTGTAAGTACAAAACACATACTTTATTTATTATAAATGCTTCTTCATACTTCTGCTTCAGTTTAATCCTAAATGTTTAATCATTTTTGTCTATTTTTCATCTCGCGATGAATATAATTTGGACTCGGGTTATTTGTCGCTCACTGTTCTTTGCTGATTTTTATTCGACTGTTTTGCAAATAAATATACAGGTCTGAGTAGAATAAAAATTGAAGCAATTCATTCAGTTGAAACTAATTTGGTCAAAGTTGAAATATTAGTCTACACATACTGGATTTTAGAATAGAGAATGTTTAGAAACTGGGACTGATTTTAGTTTTTATTTTAGCCATTTCGAAGTATTTAACTATTATTTAACTCCAGGTCTTACGTTGCTAATCTACTGACGTATCATATTTTGCCATTCTTCACTCATATTCAAGTAGGAATTACCAACGTCCTTAATAAGAAATAGTTATATATAAAAGTTTATTTGTCTTAAAACGTTTTGCTACAGATATTTTTGACTTATCACAAGGGAATTCGAGAAAATCCTGACGTTAGCATAGAGATATTATCTGTAGAATGAGATATGTAGAGATGTACAAAGTTATTTTCCTTCCAAAGTGGATTATTACATTTAATTTCGTTTAGTTTGAAGTGCATAAACATCCAACCATATCACGATTTTTTGGTTAGCTTGTGACTCACTTGTAATGCACTAAAATATACAAGCAATGTCAGCTATTGCCAGTGGGCCAGCTTCAAAATCGTTCATCTGCATCATAGAAAAACTGATTGTCTATTTTGAACACACAGCAGTTTCATTACATCGGGAAATATATCTTTTTAAAATATATCACAATTAGGTAATGCTCAAAGTCATAAGTCCCAGTGGTGTAGCCGGGGTCTTTTCGATTAACATTCCAGTCAAAACTTGACCAATTTTGATGACACAGCGATACTTTTTAGTACCATTCGGTTCAAATCGACGAGCTGAATCAGAAAATTTGATCAGATTTATGGCAAAATTTTTTCAGTTTGTTGGGTTCCAAATGGTGGTACCCAAAATTTCAGAATGAAATGTTTCTAGATAAATTTATATAATTCATTTTACACATCATTCAAACCGCATTGACGAGCACGATTAGCTTTAAGATAGGTAAATAAAAATTTGCTAAAATATAAAACATACCGTATAATATACAAATATACCATATGCAAACCCTATAAATTAGCTAAATCGGTTTACGTATTAACTACTTAGGCTTAGGGTAGTATTGTTTAAAACTAGGCTAGCCTTAGGCTACGCTTGGGCTTCCAGTTTTATGTGCTGTTTTTTATTGACTGTGTCAAGGACACCGAACACAAACACATTACATAATGTATGTAAATAAGCTGCGGCGAATGATACTGCAAAAATTGTCGCTGTATCTGCAAAATTGATCAAATTTGGACTGCAGGAGTACCGAATAGACCTGCAGCCGGGCCGCGGCGGGGCCGGGGTGGCCTTTCACATCCCAGGAGTAAATAGGGCAGCGGTGGGGGTGGGTACGCGACGGCAAGGCTACGGCGGGGTGAAATGTCGGAAATTTTAAAAGTTCATAATTCTCCCCATTTTGCTAATTTTTAAAATTGCCGTAGCCTCTCAAAATTTCCGAATTTATTAACGCTTTTTCCAAATCTGGAAGCTTTAGTTAACCTTCATAAGTTGAAGAGAAATGTGACTAAAAATTAAGCTGCTTTCAGTGCTGCACTAAAGTAAATTCTGGATACGGCAATGGCATTATTAAAAACCTAAAATTTGATAACTTAGCGCTTCATAGGGATGATATATGGATGTACCAACATTTCCCGTTAAATGAGATTGCACGAGTTATCACTTGCCCTGCTATTGCGGCCTGTCAGTTACAATCTCTATTATGATCTATTATGATCTTGGTTGTAACACAGAATAAGCATAAAATTGATTGTTCACACTAAAGGCGTGTTTACACGCTCAAACTTTTTGAGCTGAAAATTTGATCAAATTTTGATCAAAAGTTGACAGTAATTTTTAAAGGAAAATTGCAATATTTCAAAACTTGAGATCAAAATTTGAGCTCAAACTTTTTCAGTAAAACATTTAGCAAGGGAAATATTCTTGAAAAGTTTGAACAGTGTCCACACGTTCAAACTTGCTGAAAATGCAAAAAATATGCATTCAAATTTTGATCAAAATTTGCACAAAATTTGAGCTCAAATGTGGATCAAAATTTGAGCAAAAAGTTTGAGCGTGTGAACACGCCTTAAGAAAGAAAACAATAAAAGACGCCGTGACAACTAAAAAATCTGTGTCTATTTAAGGTACGCAACTACAAAAGTATTACATAATTATGTGAGTTTCAGCGTTGCTCAATTTTAACAAATTTCATCGACAAATAATTAATGTTTACTTAAATTCACTTGAAAAATAGTTACACCCTCATATTATTACATTGCTTGGTACTGTTGTAGGTTTATTTAGAGAATAATATATATTCCACTGCGTATCGGTAATGTCCCTAGGAAAGTGATAAGGTTGTTTTTACAGTTCATTTTTTACGGACCGAGGTCCCTCCGGTAAATATCATTGTTACTACAAACAACTAGTTAACCTATTTCCAGGACCGTCGTGTGTTTGTCAAGTCTTCACCCGACGAAGAAAAAACTGAAGACTTGCCAGTATCTAACGGCGTTGATCTTTACTTTTCTCCTATTGTCTCAGTCGAACCAGAACGTGTTACAGCTGTTGTAATAAAACAAGATCCACCGCGACCAATAATTGGACGTCGACGACATCCACGAGCCCCGATGGATGAAGAGGTATCTGCTGAGTCGGTATCAACTGTTTCAACAGTTTCCACTGTTGAGTCAGAAAGTTTTGAAGAAGATGAAGCCGATGAAGATAAAGATTCGATGCCGGAGGCTGGCGACGATGACGCTACATTACATTCAGACGGAGAATGCGGAGAAATTGAAAACGGACATGGTGCACCTGACTTTAAGGATTTATTAGAGAGCGATAGTTGTGAACAAAACACAGACGATGTTGCAAATTCTCAAGAATTGGCACAAGCGTCTGAAAATGACGAAATTACAAGTCAAAATCGGGAACCTGAAAATAACGATGCTGGTGATGCCACAGGTCAGATAGGAAATGAACACGATGACACCGTGTCTTCAAGCGAGGATTTAAAAGAGAAACTAATTGTAGAGCTGAAGGATGACAGTAATATCGATACCTATGGAACTATTTGCCAAGGTAACGATTTAGCCAATGAATCGGTATCAAATGATGAGGACCAGCCAGATCCTGGTATCGCGCAGGAAGACAAAAATCTGGAGCTTGAGACTAACTATACATTATCAGCAGAAGAAAAGTCACATGACGACGGTTCCATTGCAGCGGAATTGTACGTGCATGAATACAAGAATGGTAGCCAGTTTGATAAAGAACAGTGTGATACTGAGGAGAAACAGTTTAAAACATCAGAAATATCCTACGACACCACAACAGTAATCACTGAGACAACGACACGTTTTGCCCTGGAGCTACAAGAAAACTTACCTGACAATGGAAATAACGACGTTGTGTGTGAGCGTACTTTTAAACCGACAACGGGTTCTGATGTATTGCAAGAAAACAAAGAATTATGGCCGCCTTCTAGTGGCGAAGGCGTTGGCAAAACAGTCGACGAAAGTACTGCCAACAAAATGCACCATTTTGCTAAAGAAGGCGCGGTATTAGAAATTGAAGAATATTCTAAAGAAAAAGAAAAACCTCATGAGTCTTACCAAGCTGTAGAGTCTGAAATTCAAGTCATGGGTGAAGTGACTAAATCAGAGGCAGACGTAACTTCCGAAGAGCATTACACAAAGTTACCTGAAACAACTTCCGAGTTGTCAGATAACGCTATGGTGATACCGTCAAGTGCTACTGCGCGCCTATCAGCCGAGACGAGCGAAACTGAAACAGGATCAGGAGCTGGTACTTCTCTTGCCGTTGAATGCGGAAGCTTAGTCGACCAAGCTATATCACATGAGCAACCGGAATTACAGCCAACAATTGATACGGCTGCAGATGACCAAGGAATTGATGATGCCGTGCGGATACCAATGAAACCCCAAATACCGGTCAATCTGCTTGTCGACGTGAAATATGTGAGTTTTGTAAAACAAATTATATCGATTTGTATTTTAACACATGCTAATGGTTTTATGACTCGATAAAAACTTATTATCTTCGGCTAGACTTAGAGGCCTTGATTTGTTACCGCTAAGCTTAACTTTGGTTATTGCGCTACGTTATTTATTTTTAATCATACCGCAACGACTGCGATTCTCATGGTTATTTTTACATTTGTGTCTGTGGAATATAAAACAAAACATTTTGTAAGAAATAGGTTTATGCTGAAATTTTGTTTCGCAGCTCCATACTGATTTAAATAAAAATTTTTTTTTCATTCCTGTTAAGTTTTCCCAACTCATTAAATTCGAGGAAATATATACGCAATTTCTGTGCCAATTCCATTAGCTTTGTAGGTAAGAAGAATAACATATCTTATTCTAACAAACATACAGTTCTCTAGCTACGCTTTTTACTAGTTTTTGGCATATCCACTAAGGATATACATCCATTTTTGGTATATACTAAAGGTCCGAAGCCGCCGACGATCCAAACGAATTTCCGTTATTAGCATATGAATTATATCTTTTGGTGCTTGATATCTGAATTAATCACATATCTGGGGCACAGAGAATGTAGTTCATCGTTTTCCTTTGGTTTTTTCAAAAACTGTTTCAAAAACTGAGGCAGTTCTCGACACTGTACGCCAAATTCGCTTTAATATCCCGTGTTGGCTGTTATAATTTGTTTAGCTGGTTTTACGAATGCCATTAAACTATCTTTCACGAACGCCCTTAATAAAAACCACAGAGACGAATTCTCGGAATAAACAAATTGATACAGAGGTCTGCAGCGGTTGCTTACATGCCTTGGTTGTGCGCACATGCCAATCTCGCGATATATTCATATGACCGTGTCCATATCTTCAAGAACATTATGTTTAGAAGCTGCCAGCCATATTTTGTCTGCATAAAAATTTTACACTGTGCCTGACAGGTGGTCTGTTTCTCGCGTAAAAAGAGTAATGCTAACAACCATGTTGTTATTTTAAATAATTACGTAAGGTGTCAGGCGTCAACCACACCGTGTTCGGTGCCATGCGCCGCGCACTGTCAGAGGTACTTAATTTCCAAATTTTGTGGTCATTATGTGGTAAACACTGCATAAATAAATTTTCCAAAATATCTGTTCGAATGATTCGATTTAATTATACAATGTAATGTAGGAACAGTTTTTTCTCCATCGTATCTTATATCAAATGCGAATAATTAGTGCAAATATTATATATATATCATTAATGTTTTATTATTGCTACAAAAACGTAGGCTGAAAGGCACTTTTCCCTATTGTAGACGTGAGAAACAAAAAATAGAAGCCTATCCCTCAAACAATAAATTGTGTTCGCTGGCGTTTAATGTAGATAGCTGTTTTTAGCCGAGGTTGTTTTATCGCTGCTATAGTAAATAGGTATACGTTTCACATAACATTATTTATGGGCATAGCAAATCTGCTTTGAGACAGACGGATAATCTTGGTTATGTTTCTATGCAATTTATAACTGGTCCGGTAACGGATATGTAACCTGTTTCTTTAGCTGAGACAGTGTTTTAAATTGATTGGAGCGAAATTGGGTGTGGAGTCTTTAGTGATCCGAAACTTGATCCCTGAAGACATAATATCTGAAGTTTAAACCAAATTATTCAATACATCCGGTTGCTAAAATTATTTCCTGTTAGCAAAACGTTTTCGGTCAGTACAGCAGTGGGGAAGGGCGCTAGTAAAACATGACATGAGTAACCTAGGGGCAACTATGAGTGCATAATGGTGATTGAAAAAGCCAAAATGTTTGTTCATTTGTTGCCTTATTATCATCTGTGACTATAAGCATGGCATTTGTATCAGGCCCAAGCGCATGGCGAACAAAATTTCTTAAATTTCACGAGCACCAAATCGTGGATAATGCTGCATGTAAGTATGAGATCTTTTTTAGTTCTGCATTCTTCCAAACTTTTAATATAAAACTATGATATTCAACTGTGAGTCCAAGCTAATCTTATGTTTAGGATTCGTCTTAGGCTTATAGCATTAGTATCACAAAACTTTATATTATTATCTTAGAAGGGCAAATTGTAGGAGTGATCAATTAGAATTTACGGAAACTTGACACCATCCCATTTTGCACAGCAAAGCATGTAGAATTGATATTTATAGACTAGTTAATAAATTTATTATAACAAGACGTCTGACGTTTGTTCAAAGAGTTCCTGTAGAAACGCTTTTAAATGTCACTGTTGGAGTGATAACACTAATCTATTTTAGTTAGAAAAGAAGTAATCTATTTTAGTTAGAAAACAGGACAGGACAGTTTTTGCGTCTCGGATATTGTGCTTCATGAATCTAAGGCAAAGGTGTCCACAACGGAGGGTGGTTACAGCCTTAAGGATCGGCGATCCCCTGTAATCATAATTAACACCCTGAGGATCTTCAGACGCCCGCCTGCAGCGCGGAAATGTTTAGCAGTTATAAGCAAAATTACAAAAAAATTTAAGGAAAATTAGGGAAAATGGGAGACTTGTATATGGTAAATATTTGGATAGCTCCCTTTTGGCCTACCACCTCTGGTTAGCTCCCTTTTGGCCTACCACCTCTGGTTAGCTCCCTTTTGGCCTACCACCTCAGTCCTTGTGCATGCTTGTCAACACCATATTCCCTAAGCCAACGTTCTTTACACTTTTTTCGATCTAAGGACGCTTTTGCAGTGATTCGTACAACTCCAGAAATCTAAATTCTAGCATCAATATACTGCAAACGAACTATAATTCGATTGATTAACACACATAATCATTCAGGTAGAAATGGACCAATTTTTTGTAAAATGCTACATATTTGTGAATATTGCAAAGCAGTGGGTTTAAATTTAGTTACCCCTTATTACTTTCACGTTTATTGGCCTATAACGCTCTGTCGAAGAACTGTTTACTGAACCAAATTATCCATACATACTCACATATAGATCTGTAGGAAATACAATTCTGCTGATTTTGTCGTAATTTAGGGGTGGTGTTTTCAGGTTTTTCTACTATGCTTTTTGTACTGCATCTCTATCCAAAGTTGAATTGCTGCCACTAGTTGTACACGATTCCGTTCCATGAAGTCCCCGTCCAAACGCTGCTTTTGTAATACGCGAGTAAACTTAAGGTGACCCCACTAGCCATCCTATTTTGTAATTTTGCATAAAAATTGTTACAGTATGCGTTTTGGTAGATTGAAATTCTACGCAAAAGTGTTCGCGAACGCACTGTTTGCGATTGAAATCTAGATATTTTGTGTTCGTGATAACTCAAGTAAAACTGCCCAAATTTTGAGAACGAAAATTTGTCGAATTTCAGTTAAATCGTTTTTGTTCACGAAGAACATGAGCTTACCTGTAAGGTCGATTTGCTTATGACATCTCCTTTGCATTAATTTTGTTGGTGAACACTGAATAAAACAAATTTAAGTGACTAGGCATTAGGGAACCGAATTTCTGCACATTGAAAACGTCAAAACTCTGTTCAAACACTAGGTGTAATTTCAGGCACTTGGATTTGATTTTGCCAATTTTATGTTAGTGAAAAACCGAATGAAATTCAGACTTTTTTCCTAGCGATGGTTTGCGATTCAGTATAAGTTATTACAAAATAATATGTTTGCCGTGACATTCTATGTTTACCCATGCATAAAACAGTTTGGCTTTTGTGCTTTTGGCAATTTAAAGCAATAGAAATGATTTTCAGCTTTAACCACTTGCTTTATAATTCAGGTAAAAATGCTCCGCCATGCTTTACTGTATCGTTGTTTATGCGGCGTTCACGTTATAATGTCCCCAACGTTTGGAACCTATGTACCCCACACAGTGTCAGACACACTATTGACAACAGGGTGTCTCAGACACCGCCATTTTTTTAATAAATTTTTTCAACGGTAGCTAGTTACGCGTATTACCACTTGCCGACAGTGTCAGGTACACCGTGTCTTCTGGCAGTTTTATTGACACTGTTCGGAATTATTTGAGCAATGTTCATATGGGCTAGATACAAATATCGAGAATTTAGGAAAAACTCCACAGGACAGTTGACTAATAAACCGCATTCGCTACAGACGGTGTCCGTTATAGTTAATTCGCGCCAAATTGGTAGCTAAGGGTGTGTACGACACTGTGTAGAAAAAAATTTAGTAGCTAAGGGTGTGTCGTACACCCTCGGCATTTGATTTACAGTATGGGTGTCACCCTGACTGTCTATACGGTAGGGTCGCGACTACAGGGGGTCAAAAGTTCCAAACAGCGGGGACATTATAACGTGAACGCCGCATTAGTATATATGTATTTTATCCCTGACTTTGCAAGTCTATGTAAGATAGTTTATTACTTATATATGATACAATAGAAGTTGGGTTGATGACTCAATGCACTTCATATAACTGAAATACATGGATTTTAGGCTGTGATAGAGCTATGGGCACAGCAACCACGTGCCCAATATGGGCTGAAAGGTACAGCGTATCCATAATGGTACTACAGCTCAGCCCGCTAAACGTTAGCCTGCTAGGTGTATTTCATTCTAGCTTCCCGCGTTAGACATTCCAGATATGAATTGTCGCGAATGCTTGAGAATGTCTGTGGTTTACTTTTGTACCCCTGCCGAAAGAATTGCAGTTCTATTTAGTAGAGCTGCCCAAAAGATATAGTTTTTGAGGGTCAATGGACACTGTCGTCGGAATGACGACGTTGTCTTCCTTTCTTGGTTCTGTTCGAAGGACTGGTTAGATCTGTTTATTGGGCCTTGTCTAGAAGATCTTGTTGCTGGATGCCGTCTGTTGATCCATTTTGTCTGTTTTTGTCATAACCGGGCGCAGCGCAAAAACCATGATGGTATAATACATTTTGCAATTTTCTTAGTTTCTCAAAATGCCGGCATGGTTCCGGTTTGGATTGATGGCGCTCGAAATACGAACCTGACGAAACTCCTGAAGCTGTGTGTATGGGTTAAGGGGAGGTGAACAAGCATAAGGTTTGTGCGTGTTATTCAGAGCTCAAAATTTTTTGCAAGTTCACACCTCTGCTTGAACTCACGTAACCTGTCTGAAATCGTTTTGAGTACGATTTGCCGAAGTAACTATATAACGACGCGCGCCTAGACATATTTGGTTCCAAAACTTTATGAGTATTCTTGACCACTAAAGAAAATTTGCATATTTTTCGTGCACATTCAGCTAATGTATCTCGTGATAACTGCGTGTGTGCATAGCACTGATGCAACACACACCACTCTGGAATTATTTGCTCCAAAATTTACAAGGCTTTTTTCTAAGCAGAAAAAATTGTATATTTTGCCAGTAGCTATGGGCTCGTTAGCCTATGGTAGATAGTATAGCGGCAAAATGTGGCAGACTTTATTAATTTAGAACGGAGTGTTGGTGATCAGAATTGAATTGAATGCCTTAATATGAAATTAAATTTTGTTAAAATTGTACTACCTCACAAAACGTATCATTTAATATCCATATAATATTTCTATTTTACCTTCGTCGAGGCAAGCTGTTTTTATTACCTATACTTCTGACGTCAAATTATGGTTTCGTTTTATTTATAGCCTAAAATCTTAAGGGTACTATTAACTTTGATATCATCGACTGAAGATAACATACTCACAATTCAATGAAGTCTAGTGTCAAAGTCAATTGGAGGATCGTAAGTGAAATAGAGATCGTAGCTTGTGTACCATACAATTTCTATACCTTCTTTTAACCTTGTTCCATTAATGGAAAGCATGAAAAGCTATCGTTCAAATCAACTAATTCAATATTCAATCTTGTTATGAGGAACAACATTCAAGTAATTTTGCTTCTATTTTACCAGATTAATTTTTCCACCAGCTTGAAGTCTTCTTATTGCCGGTGCTGGAGCCTCTTGTTGGTCATTACCGCTCGCTATGTGATCTCTTTCCTAATGTAAGGGCTCTGCTATACAGTAGCACACTCACGTCTGTGATATTAATCATTTGTGATTTCTGATTCTTATGTCCTAAATGCTGTAAGTAGCCAAACCGAAAATTTTTTAAAATAAATTTGAAAATGTAGCCGTATCATAGTTTTTTCCTTTAATATTTACAATTTCAGGCAAATATGTCTGAAACCACAGCTGCTGCTGACGCTGAAGCTACTGAATTCAGCCAGTTGATGGGCGATGTAGACCGTGCAAAAGAACAATTTCATAAACGCATGCGCGAGCTACGAGACCTAAATCGGCGTTTAGAATTAGCCGCGAACCAAGCTGAACACGATATTGGTATGCCAGATCTAACCTCAGATATGAATCAGGTGCCGCTCGGATCTCAGACTGATTTAAAATATAAACGTTCGACAACGATGGAAACACGTCGAACAAAGCGCCATATCGCAAAAATTGACGAAATAAAATCTGTTCAAGACCCGCTTAAACCGCAAGTCCTATCCGACGTCGCTAGTAAGCCACCGAGCACCCGAGAATCGGCGTCCTGGAAACCTCCTATACATGAACCAATAGCACTAGAGGAACTAGATTGGGAAACCGAATATCAAACTGGACCAGAAACGTACCTGCTTCAACTTCGTGATCCGGGGCTGGCTGGTCGTATACGAGACTATAGGCGACAACTCTTCGGCGATGAATCTCAACAAACCTACCGTGAGAAGAACGTTTACAACATACTGAACGGATGCATTTCGGTCAAAGAGCGTCGACGTTACGTTGATGTGATTCGGGAAGATGACGACATTAAGGAGTTGGTCGAAAAGATTGAAGGTTCTGAGAAAATGAAAGTGTTTCCGAGAATCAATCGATTTCGACGTGTTCAATTGCTACCAACCGTGATTGGACCATCTGGCGGAGCTGGCTTGAAGGGTAAGTAGACGAATTTTTCTAGCTTCTTTTAATTTTAACCTTTTCGGATCCTAAAGCAGTTTTTCAATGTGGTAAATGGAATTATAGGAAATGCTTTTAACGTAGGCTTCACACAATGGGCTAACTGTTGTTTATCTCAACATAGAACGGGGTATTCTTTATCACAATCCAAATATAATTTACGGCATATTTGCAGCGTGGTAAGAAACGGCTATTATAGGCTAGACTACCGTTTCCAAACAATTATTCTGACCAAAAATTGACACTGGCTTATTTCTTTAAATTGGTTACACCACTGCTAAATTCTAAATGACATGACTAGAATTAAGTTCGTAATCTGCGAAAGATTTAACATAGAAAACGTAGGATTTTATGGTGGATGGAACGTCAACATTACTCTAGTTTTTGCAAATAAGTACGTTTTAGTCGTTTCATTGTATGAAATGACTATAATTTCCAATAAATTTTATGCGATTTTTATCTACATAATAGCTAGCCGATGCAACATTTAGCAAGATGACGATATTAATGGATTGGCCGAAAATATTAAAGTATCTGATAAAATGAAGGTATCTCCCAGAATTAATAGATAAGATACCTAATCAGATGAAATATTATCATTAAATTAGCTGTTGCTAGCTAAGTCATTTAGTGACATCACAAACCATTTTCGACGTTTAAAATAGCTGTTTCAATATTCCTATTTTAAAAATCCGGTGAATGGACTATGCAGAGACTATGTTGGGCTTCGAGTTACAGGGATAGAGCGTCCATTTCGTAACTGTAAAAAATCAGTCTCGCATCAAACTAACACAATAGCTCAGCGGATGAATTATTGTTGGTATTACCAAGGGTACATTAGTGAAGAGTATGACACTTCCCTGCACTCTCATATAAACACGTGTTTGATGACGCGGGCCTTTTCGGCTTGACCCCCAGTTTTGGGACGGGGGTCGAGATGCACTGACCCCCAGCCCCAAGATTCTGGGGGAGGGTAGCTCGGACTCCCCACCCCGGTTTTTTTGTTGGGGGGGTAGGTCGGAGGTTGAACCAGCAGCTGCTTGTAACCCGAATCTCCCCAGAAATTAAGGAGAAGGGGTCCGACGTACCCCCCCATAAAAATTGGGGGAGGGGGTGGTGAGTTCGTGCTACCTCCAGAATCTGGGGGGTCAGTGCATTTCGACCCCCCCCCCAAAAAAAAACTAGGGGGGGTATGACCGAAAACGCATGCGTCATCAAACACGGGTTTATATGTGAGTGCAGGGAAGTGTCATACTCTTCCCTAATACACTGTTGGTATTACTTAGTGTTCCAAAACATTGGTTATGAAACCGATTTATATTTACTGATGTTTAAGATTGACATTTCTGCCACGACTGTGGTGCAACAATTGAATATTGCTATCCATTCTTTATCATGTTGACGTTTAACGTTATACTTGCTCCATGAAATGTTTTATCCGTACATATAAGTACGAATTTGTGTCCTGAATTTATCGAATCGTTTCATTAAATTCCAGATCACGCCCCAGTATTTAAAAGTCGACTCCAAGAATCAATTGTTTTTACGCCAGATTCGATGCTAACATTATCATGTTTCGTGGTAGCAAATCCTCATGCCCAGGTTAGTATTTTTTCGGTTGAGGGGGCACTATTATTAAAATGTAGCATGCATAAGTATTATCTTGCGATATTGTAAATTATTTTAGTACTATTAACTGATAGTATGTTATCAACAGTATTTATATTATTAGTTAATAATTTAGGCAATGTGTCTTTACTATAATTTTAGGCTAAAGACAGTTCCGGACGTAACTGAAGCTGTACTAAGCAGCCAAGCAGTTCTTATAGTATCACCATAAAACTAATACTACAATTTAAACAGTCCTTCTAATTTGCCCTGAAAATACCGATTTTACCACAATGTTTAAGCATTCCACTGCGAGCTGAATAGCATAGAAAGCACCTACGTGCAACTGATAGCGTTTCTGCCAATACATTTGAGAATAAAGTCGTTTCTTCCAGTGATTTCTAGTGAAGCTAAAACATCACAATGAGTCCTGGTTGGGCACCGTCTTCTGTACTATGTACTATACCATGTACAGTTGCGATCCTTCTGATGAGCTAGGGAAAGTGTACTTTCATTACTTCTTGGTTTGTGTATGAACTCTGTCTTCGGCTTCTGTGCTAGGTTCGGTATTTCGCTACTCATTTGAAACAACCAGTAGAATTACTATCTGTTCATATGGATCTGTTTTTTCTAGCCTGAGGTCCTGTAAAAGTCATCATCTTGTCCGTATGCTATCACGATTCTGACCTAATTTTGTTAAGTCGTTTATGTGACAGCAGGAGGCCATTATACACCACAATCAATGGATTTTTGTTTCAGCCCCAATGGTTCCGAAACGACGAACCCATTGCTAACGACCAACGAATCACTAGCTCCTGCGATGATTTAACTGGCGAGCTGATGCTCAAATTCAATCCAGTTTATCCTACAGATGCCGGCGTTTATAAATGCGTTGTTACAAACGCTTGCGGTAGTTCGTATTGTTCAACCCGCGTTCAAGAAGGAGGTATGTTCATCAATGTTGGCGAGTTACATAATTAATGTGTCGGTCATACGTGGAAACGGGCGGATGGGCCATGTGTCGCGGATATACAATTTTTTGGAGCGCGTCAGGTTCAGTTCAGCGAGTCAAACCACTATCCCGCGTGACCTGCGTAATTTACATAAAGGTTTCAGTTTGCACTTCTTCTCACACCATAATATGGTCGACGACGATTTTAGAGTTATTTATAGAAGAACTGAGACCAAATTTAAGTATTATAAAAAATTAAATAATCTATCTCTTGAAATTTTGACATTTAAATGTGGAATTGTTATTTTGTGAAACAAACATCTTTGTACTGTCCTTGTCCTCGTGTGTAAGCCGACTAGGCTGACGCGATAATGCAAAACTGTTGACTAACAAGCTTTGTTGTCTTAAAGGTAGTGCATGGTTGAGTGTCCGAAGTACTGTGATTGCATTTTACAAACGAAAAAAATGTCAGGGCAGCTATCGAATTATCCAGTTTTATTACATGAACCAAAATATGTTTCGAAAGAAAATCCACCGAATGCTCACTCTGCGCTGCCGAGACATCAGCAAACACATGTTGGTCTTAGAGCATTGACACGGACATGGCTGATGTCTGCATAATCCCAGTTATCACGACGACAAGCATTTAGGGCAAATTCTTTACTCATGACTTTTTGCTATAAAATAATATACAAAAATAAGTTTAGACTAAAGATCCAGCTTCCCTGTTGCTGTACGGCCGAAAATGAACAGAACAAAAATAACTCATTCCGCACTAATCGTACTTTATGTATAGTTCAATATCGGCGTAATCATTTGTATAAATTTCAGATTTTTAAGTAGCATATAACGTAGCACTAATCTCTAATGTAACAAATTTCTTTCATTGTTATCGTATTATGATAAATACAATGTACAAATGAACACATCAACATTGCATAATATTTAGATGTGTTAAGCGATGTGGGGGAAGAGTACACATGTTAATGATTATCTAATACATGATAACAAAACTTGCGTATAAAGGAATATATAGATAAATGCTATGAGAATTATATGCCGGGGCGTCTCTTGCATGAGCCGGAGATATATGTCTGAAACAGTACTCAGGACTGATGCTCTGACTAATAAAAACTTGGATCAACGTTAGTTTATATTTGGTATTTTATCTTTTATCTATTTTTCGATGTTTCAAGCCTACTTCCGTTTTTTGTGTTGTTTTTTTAGTTCTAAACCTCTCAGTATGAGATAAAGGTTATATTAGATTAGTTACGTGTTCAGTGAGGTGAACTCTCCGTTTCCTACATCTAAAGTTTCCAGTGACTGATATTATATTCAGCCATTTGTCAAGCTCAACAGGGTCTTCTTTCCCTGTGGACTTCGCGGTGCCCGTGCCCACCGCTGTGGTTTCGCTAGATAGTAGATAGGGGCAGTAGGAATCTCGTTAATCCATTCATGCGCGTCACTAATTAGATGACGAGGCATTTGGCTACCTTAAGGGAGTCATAGATACTCCCGCCGTTTACCCGCGCTTGCTTGAATTTCTTCACTTTGACATTCAGAGCACTGGGCAGAAATCACAGTGCGTCAGTACCGACTGACGGCTATCGCAATGCTTTGTTTTAATTAGTCAGACAGTTCGAGCCATTTAGTTGAAGTTCTTAAGTACAATGTCACTAAATTTTATTTAAAGGTGCTCGATAAAGCAAGCTGATGATACGGCTTTGCCTGTACACACCCACCGACTTATGCTGTATATTACTATTCATCATTTATGACCCATGAATGTATTCGTATAAACATTGTGTTATGTCCTGCGACACTTGTTTGGTCGGACACGGTTATCCCCTATCAGCCTAGCTAACAACCCATGTAGCCTAATCAGGCAGCATACATTCTGGGTCGAAACTCTGGCCAATATTACCAGGTACATGGAGCAGCAAAAAGTGAGAACTCGAAAGTTCTGCTATTTTCTCAGGGTCGCTTGGTCATAAATCGGAACCCTATCTGTCGACAACCTGGTTGAAATCCTTATAATTTAAATTAATTCCTAATAATTTAAATATAGTATTTGGGTCAGAAATGCGTGCGTTTTTACTGCATAGTGGAACACATCAGACACTTAAAATTGTAAAAAATTAATACGGATTTTCTCCACATTTTAGCTATTTTGACTTCTTTTCTGTAGCTTGGAATTTTGTTGCTATTAGACAAAATGCAATTCTTTTAATGTTTTAATATCTGTGGTATAATTTCGCAATCTTTTACTACTTAATTAAACGTTCAAATTAATAATGATGAAATTATTCTTATTCCTAATCCGACGCGAAAAATTGGAATGCCGGGAAAGTTTTCGCATACTGGAAAGCAGACTGAGGATGACTAGTGGTAATCGAATTGAATAATTTCAGGATGACTTGCTAAGTAGATCGAGAAACTGTGCCTTTACACAGTGTTTAGGCTTAAAAGATTTAAGGTCGATACTACATAATTTCTTCTAACACCACATATATGTATTACATTTAAGTACGCCTTAGCAGGTCACTAGTAGCTGGCCACGAATGATCAGGAGCAGTAATCTCGGCGGACCTCGCGGCTCAGGGTTCACATCTAGTGACCCGTTTCCATTTCTAATATCAATAGAGACGGGTATAACGAAAAACTAATCGTTAGCGTTTACAGCAACTCCTAATGACTATTACGCTGATTTGAGGAATAAAATGACCGTAAGGATTGTTACTGACCTCGAAAGAATATCAATCTATTGCGCCCAACATTATGTGATGCAAATACCAAGTGCGTATAAATGAACATATTTCGCTAGACCGCCGCCATAACAACGCATCTGCTAATCATGTTATTACAACATCAAAATCCACTTGTGTGTAACAGTGTAGAATCATACTAATCGTCAATCTTCTACTTAAACATTCTTAATTTTGATTACAGATTTACCCGAACGCACGAGCCGCCCCGATGTGGAACTTGCATCGGATACAGAAGTACTTCTGACGTGGATGGCCCCTGCAACTGGAGGCTGCACTGAAGAAATCCAGGCTTACAAAGTAGAATTTCGGCGTGCGGGTAAGGCTTCTAGTTAATCAATTTACAAAATATTTTGGAAGCATTGTGCGTTTGTGTTAATAGCTAAAATTTAGACTATTTATCGGCAAGAATTCATGGTCAACACCTCCATAGGTTTTTAAGTTCGTGATATTTACAGGTTGCAGCAAAATGTTCAAACAATGTTTTGGACGTCTGTTTTCGACGAACCCTCAGACTTCTGCATGAGGTTCCCAGCGATAGTACGACCAAGGGCGCAACGCGAAAAAAGCTTGGGGGGGGACGGGGCTCAGTACGATTAAAACGATCTGAGGCGGCATTGGACATACTACACATTGCAACAGTTGTGCGGTTATGTGCATGCTGGTTACTATGAGTTTATACATACATTCATGATGAACATGCTATATGTCTGGGGACTCGACTCCATATCTGTCTCCCAGCTATATATATATATCTATATACGTGTTTACATAATTAGCCAGCATGGCAAATTTTTACGGTGCTGATGCCAGACATATTTCTAAATATAGACACATGATTCAACAACTTGCCATATTCCTGCGGGCCCACCTTCTGGTTATTTTCGCCCATGAGTACGACGAATTTCATGTGTACTTAACATACTTGGCGTACTAAGCACACCATAATGGGTTTCCTTGCCCAGCTAAATTATGTATATGTACAAAATCAGCCGTGTTTAATGGGAAAGCCTAAGTAATATAATTGAATGGTAACTTCTTTACAAAACAGGAAACTCGTTCTGTGGAATCGGTGGAACCTGATTGATTTCTTGTTTACCAGATCAGACACAGTGCAGCATTTGCTTTCGCACGTGTTTGACGAAAATTTAAGGTAACTTCTTGACAAAACAGGAAACTCGTTCTGTGGAATCGGCGAAATCTGATTGATTTTTTGTTTACCAGATCAGACACAGTGCAGCGTTTGCCTTCGCATGTGTTTGAAGAAAATTTAAGGCAACTTCTTTACAAAACAGGAAACTCGCTCTGTGGAATCGGCGGAACCTGATTGATTTCTTGTTTACCAGATCAGACACAGTGCAGCATTTGCTTTCGCACGTGTTTGACGAAAATTTAAGGTAACTTCTTGACAAAACAGGAAACTCGTTCTGTGGAATCGGCG